>JAUDJI010000230.1:0-17860 GCA_037389245.1 Oryzias sinensis | reverse complement strand
GTTTTAGTCAAATATCTACTCTCAAAACACACATGAGAACTCACACATGAGAAAAGCCTTCTTCGTTTAAAGAATGTAAAAAAAGTTTTAGTCATGTATGTAATCTCAAAAAGAACCCTGAAAACCTGTCAGACTTTTTCTTGATAATGTAAGGATTTAGTGTAAACTCTAGATTCTAAACATATCTGACAAGAGTTTGACCTCTAAACCTTAGTACTACAGCGGAAGACTTTATTTTACAGGGGGGGGGGGAATCTGATGGCCTCCATACCAAATTGATGAAGTAACTTCATTAGAGGGAGGCACAAGTGAGTATTTAATGTGTAGAAATGTATTTTTGGAAAGAAAAAAACTGGTTGTTTTCATATATGATTTGCTACAGGAGGTCCTTTGTCCCAACAGCAGTTAGACTATAGAATGACACAGTATAGGACTGCCGAAACTGCTGCTGGAGATACTTTTTGATTTATGATGTGTACTTTTACTTTAACTTTTTGTTACTGTTTTAATTTTTACTGGCTTTGTTTTCTTAACCATTATATTTCTTGTTTGGCTGCTGCAACAACTGAATTTCCCTCCGGGGATCAATAAAGTCTTGTCGTGTCTTATCCTGACTTTCTTGGACAGCTTTTTTTTAGGTTGTTCTTCTCTAAGCCACAAAGATCAAAAGCAACAAAGTAAAGGATCAATACATTTCAATCTATGTGTAATAAAACTATACGAGTTTAACTGCTTACAAAATATGTAAAACTTTTTGACAAAATGAATTATTTTAGATAATAGAAACGAGTTGTTTTGAATATTATAGTTAACATCTAGTAGAGTTAACATCTAGTAGAGATAGATATCGTTAAGATTTGATCTATTAGCTCCTCTTAATCTGCTGCTTTTCAAACTGGTACCTTATTAGTATTCTTATGGATATTTTCTGGTGTAAGTTTACACTAAAATAAAATGATCAATAAATACTGCTGTACGTTGGCGCCGTGGTTAGCGCTCTTGCCTCACAGCAAGCCGGTTCAAGTCCCTGCAGGGGGACTTCTTTGGAGAGAAATCTGCTTTGTTTCTTGTTGCTATGAGGTTGTTGAACACATGTGGTCACTTTCACAGCTTCACTTCAAATGACTTCCAATAGACAGAAATTTTTCAATTTATTAAAAAATAAGTTTGTGAAACATTTTTGATGTCTTTTTCTGTAAGTCTAGGTCTGGGGGGTATTCCAGAAAGCAGGTTATGCTAGCTCCCACGATAAGTTTGATGCTGAGGAAGTTGATAACCTCAGCTTTCGGAGGAAATGGAGGTATGTTTCAGGGTAGGTCAAGTTACCATGGCAACTCATGCTCTGAACATAACCTGGTCCGGAGCAGGTTTAGTTGAAGCTTAGTTTGTTTACAGAGAGGTGAAGCAGCATGGCGTGTCCATTTGAAGATGATTTAGTGGATGAAAAAGTTCAGATAATACTTTTTCCACCATGAGAGGGTGATAAGACCACATATGGATGTTGGAAAAATAAACTTTTTTACTTTGATCTAACTTAATTATTTGCTTCAGTTAAGATAAATCATTTTTTTGTTAGGTCACCTTAAAAATAACACGTAGTTTCATTCAAATGAATTCAATTAAGTAGGTGTAACTTTGATGCTGCTGTTAGATCGGCACCGCAAGGGATTGTGGGATATCATTCCCTTTGCCTGTCTGGACGGATTTGGGTTTAAGTGTGGGTTTTTGACAAAATGTGTTTAGTTGTTTAGCTGTTTTACTGTGTTTTGCTGAGTTATTTTGTCTCTGTTTACGTCTCTGCACCATGAATGATAGTAAAGGAGAGGATGATGAGTTTTTATAGCACCCACAAGCATTCACTGTGATGAAAATGATGGAAAATTCTTTAATGAATTTTTGCACTCCATGCATTTTTTTCCGTCCTTTTTATTGTTATAAAAATGAACATATCTGCCGGCTCAAACTTAGAGATATGAGAGTTCAAGAAATATAAGTAATTAAAATGGAAAAAAGATTAATGGAGTAATGTGACATTTAGTTAGATAAATACGTAAATTTGAGTTGTATAAACAATTATTGAGTTTGAATAAATTGAACTAAATTATTTGTTAGCAATAGAAGTAACTTGTAGCATGTATGTCTTACATATGCGCGTCCGCGTCGCATATCAATACAACGCCTAAGATGAGTCTGCTGCAATGGCTTGATCCAAAGTACTTGAATAAGCTTTTGACACGTTCTGAAGTAGTGTTTGTCTAACAGAAATAAGCGGATTTCCCAACACTGAATACTTAAGCCTACTTGGCTGTCGACGTTGCAGAGTAGATCGTTTGGGTGTTAAATCTTCCCCCATAGGACTACGAGGCCCAATGGTAGTGTTGGGGTTAGCTACTTCTGGTGATGACTCAGATTGAACAGCATCTCCAATCTCAGACTCCAGAGACAACCCAACATCAGGTAAGGTTATGGAAACGTTGGTAGGTAAGTCCTCTTCCACAGGAACTTCCACAGGTTGTTCAGACTCGTTACTGACAAGATTGGAGGGATCACCTTCAGGCATCAGTACGGGTTCTGCAACCTCAGGCAAGTTAGCCCCTTTTGCCCCCATAGATGAAGGAACCATGGTTGTGCTTTTGAGCTGAGGATCAGCAGAAGACACTACTGCTGTTGATGGGAAGATGCAGCAATCCAAGCTTCCTGGTGCAAGCTGTGGCTTCCCTGAAGGTTGTGGCACTCGGAACCTTACTGGCGACGGAACAGAACCTTCTGAAAGGACAGACTCAGCATCTTCTTCCGGAAGATCAACAGAATCAGACTGAAGTTTGGACTGACTTCGTGTTTTTGGTCTGACTGGAGAGGTTTCTGCATTGGAAGATTGAACAGGACTTGATGGAAGAAACCCACAGGGTAAAAGTAAGTCTCGATGAAGTGTGCGGCTCAGCCCATCCTTTGTCTCAGGTTTTATGGTGTAGACAGGGAGTTTGCCAGCACGTTTGGTCACCACATAAACGTCATGCTCCCATTTATCTTCCTGCTTGTGCTTCCCACGTAGCCGAACATTTCGAACCAGAACTCTGTCTCCAACCTCCAAACTACAGGGTATTACCCTCTGGTCAAAGCGACGTTTGTTTTTCTCATTAGACTTGAGTGAATTCTGTGAAGCCAGCTTGTAACTCTCCTCTAGGCGTGAACAAAGATTTTTTACATATTCTGAATGGGAAACACTATGAGGGTCACGAACAGGTAAACCAAAAGCCAAGTCAACAGGGAGTTGTGGGGAACGACCAAAAAGAAGTTCATAAGGCGTGAACCCTGTGACCTCATTCCTTGTGCAGTTATAAGCATGCACTAGAGGTTTCACGTACTCCCTCCATTTGGACTTTTGTTTAGCCTCTAATGTCCCCAACATGTTCAAGAGCGTTCGGTTAAAACATTCCACCGGGTTACCTCGAGGATGGTAGGGAGTAGTTCGGGTTTTAGTTATCCCAGCAACTTCACAGAGCTCTTTAATCAACTTTGACTAAAAGTCTGGGCCTTGATCAGAGTGCAGGCGCTCTGGGATGCCATAATGGACTATGAACTCTTCCCACAGACACTTTGCAACTGTTTTGGCTTTCTGATTTGGGGTAGGTATGGCAACAGAGAACTTTGTGAAATGATCCGTGAGAACCAGGATGTCTTTAGTATTGGCACTGTCCGTTTCCAGTGACAAGAAATCCACGCACAGAAGTTCAAGAGGACGACACGTTCTTATGTTCACCAATGGAGCGGCTCTTTCAGGTAAGGCTTTCCGCCTAACACACCGGTCACAGGTTTTAATTGTTTGATCCACATCCGCTGCCATCCTGGGCCAGAAGAACCGTTGACGCACCAAATCAAGGGTGCGCTCAACGCCCATGTGCCCCATATCGTTATGCAAGGCCTTTAGCAAGGCCTGGCAGTGAAGAGGGCAGAATCCAAGTCAGGATCGGGGCTCCTTTTTAGCTGGCCATCTGCAGAGGATTTATCCTCTTTTTTTCCTTCTGGGAGTGGTAAAACTCCCTGAGAAACAATTCTGTCCAGTGCTCAGGTTGAGCATCCAGTAAATTGGTCTGCAAGACGACCAGTCTTGCGACCTGGCCTGTTAAAACAGGGTCAATAAATAAATAATAATTTTCTTTGATCAAAAGAAAGCATATTCCCACGTCCTTAATTAACATAATAAACAAATACATATGCAATTTATAATCAGGAGGAAACTACAAAAAATATATTAAGTGCACAATCGATAGTTGTACAACATTTCAAAACTCTATTTCAATGTAGATGATCATCAATTTCATTTCAACGAGTACTCACAATTTATATTTCAACATTATTTATCAAGCAGAAAAATAGTTCATTTTAACCGCATCCAATTATAAGAAGAAAAAACAATTCATTTAATTCTCAATCATGGCTGCACTCACCAGTTCACTTTTTGTTCAACTGTGCCGATTCAAATCCCGGCTTCAGACAATGAACGCCGATCTGCAGCAGCGGTACACAGCCCAGCTACTGTGGTGTTATGCCATTGGTTAAACATAATTCTGTTATGGAACTACAGGGTCGCATTGTTATGACGTCACAGCGGTGTGGGGGCAGCGGGGAAGCGTGGCTAGACCGAGAGACACACATGTAGAAGGCTGGCTAACGAATGTTCGAATAAAGCGCCCTAACAAGCAAACAGTTGGACCCTTATTTGCTTCCCTCAGTTTAAATAACACGACAAACTACCTTGTACTTGCAACCTGTCAGTGCTTTGGCAGGTCTCCCAAGAACGAAAGCCATGTCACTATAGAACGTATGGTCTCGCGGTATTTGCACAGCGCAAGGGAACCGGCAAGTGACAGTGCAGAATTTTACTAGGAGCGACAGCGCAGTATCATTTAAAGTGATAGCGCAGAATTTCATTGGGGTTACAAATTCATTTAAGTTTACAAGGGAAATGGAAACAAGATCAGAAACTCATGCGTTTACTTTGTCTGTTATTTTTTTCCAAGCAGAAAGTCTTTTTTTTTGATGATGCAGCCGTGTCACTTTTTACGATGGACGTATAATCTTTATACGTCATCATTAAAATCTCAGACTCCGTCTCACTTCCGTCTCAAGAATCGCGCTCTCTTTTTTTTTTTCTCCATGCGTTTCCAGGGTGACTGCAGAAATCGGTGATCCATTGAGAATGTCTTTATGTACCTGCTGTGCACGTGCGTTAACCCAGGGTTACCAAGTCGAGCATAATTACGCCAACTCATATCCGGTCTTTTGGAACAGACATACCCAGAGAAAGCAAGTTCAGGCGGATTTCAGCCAGAGTTCAGGCTTAAAGTGAGGCTAGTTTAAACATGTTTCCTAAAATACCCCCCAGGGGCCAGTTTCAGAAAGGAGGTTCAACCAACTCTGAGGTTAAACTTGAACTCTGAGTTGGTCATTCGAGAGATTAACAACTCTGAGTTTTCTGTTTCAGAGAAGCTGATCGGAGTTAGGTCAATCAACTCTGAGTGGACTGATTCGGAGGTGAGCGTGAGCACCGCGACTATAAGAAGCCATTATCAATGGAGCGCAGATATTACGAGTCACCATGGCAACCGTGAAAAAAAGAGGTCTGCGTATTTTTCGCCAGCTGAACTTGACGTGCTGCTGCAGAGTTACAGTGAATATGAGCACATATTACGGAAGAAAAGCAACACCGCTGCATCTGCAAAACAGAGACAGTTAGCGTGGAAAACATAGCTGCTCAAGTTAATGCCTAAGTTTGCATTTAAATCATTGTTATAAAATATTGACTGTAATAACTTTTTAAATAGCATAAGGTGTGAAATAAAAATGGTGATATTTAGGTGTACTTTTGAAGTGTTATTCCTGGTGTAATTGCATGAAATGCTGCATAGTGTACAGAACCAATCTGGGGGAAACTGCATTTAACGTCGGTAATGTTTAGAGGACTTTTTTGTTAACCTTCCCCTCTAGCAAACGTTGGTCAGTTTAATATTAATACATGCAATTGTGTTTTTAAAAGTGAACTTTTGTCTACCCTTGTACTGATCAAGTGGTATAGGTTTATATGGGATTAAGAAAGTAAGCAGTACTAGAAAATTGTGTTTCCAAAAAGTAATTGTTACATTAATCTAATTCAGTGTCCCTGATTTCATTTTCATGTAGATGCAATCCTGCAGGAATTAAAAGAACATGGCAGCAGCTAAAAATGAAGTATAAACACATAATTCAATCAGGTCAAATGTGAGCATGTCATGGATGTAGGCTTTTTTGACAATATTTGACATATGAAACATCTACATAGCAATACATATCTAATGTTGTTTCCATTGTTCACTGTCATTTGATTTGTCTTCAGCCAACAGAAAGAAGGCAGAGGCTCGCAAAACAGGGGAGGCCCTGCACCCCCACCTCTGACAAATGCTGAGGAGATGGCCCTGAGTCTGAACAGTGGAAGACCGGTGGCTGAGGGAATTCCTGCAGGGAGTTCATCAGAGCCAGTCACTCCCCAGGACACAAGTGACACAGCACACTTCATCAAATGAGCCCCCCCCCACACACACATTATATATATTTTCACTTCAAATGTGCAAAATGAAAACCTCAAGCCACTCAGCACCAGTACTTGGATAAATATATATATAATATTTTAACATTGTATTGGGTTTTGCATTGGTCTCAACAGATTCTGATGGCAATATCTTCATTTTAGACCCTCCTGTCACAACTGAACCCCAGGCAGTTGTAAGTAGCCTACATAACACACCAGAAATTAGCACAGGTGTGCTCAACCAAATGCTCATCTTCTCAGGATGTAGAGGATGACACACTGTCTGCTTATACCGACAGACCTATAGAGGTAATCTTATGTTTGTACATGTCAAACAATCTTCACAATCACATTCACATTATTGTGTCGACTAACCTATTCTTGCCGCCCCCCCGCCCCCCATCCCCACCCTCCAGAGTGTGGAGGAACAACCGCTGCAGGATAGGATAGGATAGGAGGAGGAGGTGGAAGGTCCATCAAACTCCTCTGCACGGATGAACACAGTTCAGTGACGTACAGTAAATGCCAGAGTGTTATTCTATGGAATTCATGTTGAATGAACAGGATTTAACCCAACACTACTGTATTTTCAGTTCCCAGTTAAGGAGTTCAACAGAGCCTTAAGTCAGATCTGGAAATTGAGATCCTAAAACACAAGCTACAGGTATGGTGTGTATTGTGATTGGTGAATTCTAGAAAGGTTTTGGATGAATATTGAATTCTTACTGTTGCTTTTCATTTTGTAGGAAATAAGGACGACCAAATAAATTGTGACTTGAATTTATTCATTGTGGGATTCTTTTTTTGTTCATCTTTTTTCTTGTTGTGGTGGTTGATTCAATCTGAGAATGAATGGTGGCATATAAGGTCTCGGACCACCCTTCCATCCTGGAAATCTGGAGGGTGGTTGGGGTCTTCCTCTGGGTCTTGTATGTGTAGGGCAGGGTGTTGTTCCCCTCTAAATATGGCAATATTATGGAGAACTACACATGCCACAATGATGTCGCAGGCCCTCTCAGGGGTGACCCTGAGGTGAAGTAGGCACTGGAAACGTGCTTTCAACAGGCCTATGGTCATCTCCACCCTGGCTCTAGTCCTGCTGTGTGCCCAATTAAAGCGCTGCTGTGGGCCTTGTTCAGGTTCTGGGTAAGGGGTTAGGAGTTTAGGTTGGCATGTGTAACCTCTATCTCCTAGCAGAAAGCCATCAATCTCTCCTGTATAAAAAAAGACAATAAAAACAAAATGCATATTGCTTATGTACTACATTTAAGTGCATGTGTCAATGTAGAGCATACATTTACTTACCACATTCCAGTCTGTTGCTTAGGGTGGACTCACGAAATATTCGTGAGTCATGAACAGAGCCGGGCCACTTGGCTTCATCATTGGTGATGATATGTGCAGCATCACATATAATCTTTACAGTGGAAAGAATAAGATATTTCAAATATAGCATTGCTAGGTTGATTCACCATCATAAACTGCATGTAACTCTATGTACCTGCACATTAATACTGTGGATTGACTTTCTGTTTACATAGTCTGCCTCATTTTCCGTTGGTGCAATGATGGGTATATGTGTGTCATCAATGCATCCAACCACATGAATTTCCATCCCCTAATGTTTACATACATTTAAGTATTGTTTGTAACTGTGAAATGACCAAAAGGTTACTATGGCAATCACTTTACAAACTTTACACTGAACAAACTCACTTTATTCTAAATGTTTGGTATTTTGTTTACTATTTGTACTGTCATGACAGTGATGGTGCTGTCAGTTTACCTTGTTGTTGCATCTTCAAAAGTGCAGAGTAAAATGTGACAGTGAATTTGGAACAGCACATTGTAATTTCTGCATCTATTATTAAAGTATTTATTAATAATACAGTGGAAATTAGTAGATTTGGTTAGCATGTTGATTTACGATATGCGCCCCTAAATTTTCTGGTTGTGCCCCTAAAATTTTCAGTTGGGGGCCACAGTGCTTTTAGTGAAAAAAGTTAGTCTGGAGCCCTGCTTTAAGTTCTTCATGTATTTTATCCGTGGTCATTTATTTTGAAAGCAGGTTATGTCTTATGTAACTTAAAGGAAAGTTCCTAGATGCTTGATTTTTAGTTTTCTGGGAGGATTTTCTTTTTGTTTACACCACATTTGCACTAAATGGTGTCATTTATTTTTAACAAAGACAATATAATTTGTTCACAGAATTAATATCTGATTTACAGCTATTTCTTTAAAGTTAAGCAATGGCTATGGTTTTGTTTTTCAAAAGTTAATACCAATGTGTCTGGCAGCTACTTGACTTATTCATTTTTTTTCCTGTTTACAGCAATTCTTTTACTAAATAATGGAACTGCTGTTCATGTTCGCTATTGTTTAAACCAAATTTTACAGATATTTCAAAATGAAAATTGTCATTGTTTGTCAAAGACAGAGTATTACTGATTTCAGCAATGTTACACAAAAGTCTGTTATTCATTACGCCAAATAGGACACAAGTTGTTTATTATCATGGTGTTTAAAAAAATAAATGGGGAAATATTATCCAAAAAACAGTTTTTCAAGTTCTTCTTTCTTAAAGTTTGATATATCGTGAGTTGTTAGAGACGAGATATATCGATTATCACAATATCGACATATCGTGATAGTATCGTTATTGTGAGCAATGTATCGCAAATCGTATCGTGAGGTACACAGTAGAGCCCCGCGCGGGACTATTTTCTTCATCCCGCTCCCGCCCGAGCTCGCTGAATTTCTGACCAATCCCGCCCGCTCCCGCAACGTATACGTTACACTCCCGCCAGCTCCCGCCATATGTATGTCCACTCCCGCCCGCACCCGCAGAACTCATAAAATTTAGTCCCGCACAGTAATAGAGATGCATTGATTTTGTATCGTCTCCCGTCCCGCAAGAAAAAAAACACGTACTTGTATTGATATTATTAAAGAGATTCATGTCCCTCCTCCAGCCTCATCTTTTCATGCATTCCTCTTTTGTGTAATGTGCAACTTAATTATTAAATATATTTTCCCAAATCCTGTTCGGTTAAAAGTGTGCGTGTGTGCGCCTGCAGACAGACGCCGTCAAGCGCGGTCTAATAATTCAAAACAGCTCAAAACAGCTCATTTCTATTAACAGGTACATCTAAAATAATTCATTTTGTGAAAAAGGTTTTATACATTTTGTCAGCAGTGAAACTCCTTGTCTAGTATCATTACACACAGATTGAAATGTATTGATCCTTTTAGGGCTGGGCGATATGGCCTAAAAATAAAATCTCAGATTTTATTTTTTTTAATTCGATTTCCGATTTTTCCCCGTTTTTTTCCCCCCCCCATCCCTACTTAAGGAAAGCAATAAGTACAAACGGCAAACAAGTTCAAGCAAATGTTGCTTTTATATAATCAAAACCAAGACAAATGTAACCCCCATTTCTGGTATGAATAATAAATAAATGAACACACTCTTGGAATCCAAGTTAAGTATAAAATTTTTCTTCTTACTCCCTTTTTGGACTTGTGTTTAAATAATTTTGTCTTGTTTTATATAATTATTTTCTTGTTTTTGTCTAATTTTGTTATTCTAAACTTGTTTTCACTTATCCAAAATAAAAAGGTTACTTCCTTACTTAAAGTCCCAGCTGTGTTTTAAATCACACTTTGTAGTCTAAACTAAAAGGAGACAAACATTCACCTTGACAGTAGCACCATTTTCTAAAGGATTAACAATACAGCTCATATCTGTGCTCTAAGGTTTTAATTAAATTAATAAACCCCATCTTCTCCACGGAGATGATGATGAAGCAGGTCAACCCCCCCCCCTCCCTCCGAAAACAAAACGCCGCCGCGTCGCAAATGAATATATCGGTAAAAGTAATAATAACAACGCAGTAACAACTGACTATACAGGCGTTGTAGAATCAGTGTACGGGGGCGTGCGTGTTTAAGAGGACTGAGAGCGTGCCGCCCGTGCCACATGAGCGTGCGTGAGAGCCCTTGACTCCAATGGGCTATAGGCAGCGTGGGGGGGGGGGGGGTCTATTCCTCCACGTATGTGGCAGTAAACCCAGACCAGTTCCATCAACAGATGATTTTATTCCTTTGTTGGAAACAAACGTCCCACTGTCACCGGTAGCCATGCTGTCGCTAGCTGCTTCGTGTGTCGATTGTCGCGTGTTGCCGTGTGACACTAACCCTACGGAAACTCTGGGGAGCCAAAACTGCGCCACATAAAAACTCGATTTAGTTATTTTTAAAATCGCCCGTAACAAAAAATTCGAATTAATTCATTTGATCGATTTATCGCCCAGGCCTAGATCCTTTACTTTTTTGCTTTTGATAATTGTGCCTTAGAGAAGATGAAAACCTAAAAAATCTGTCCAAGAAAGTCAGGATAAGACAAGACTTTATTGATCCCCGGAGGAAAATTCGGTTGATACAGCAGCCAAACAAGAAATATAGCCGTTAAAAAAACAAATGGTAAAAATTAAAATAGTAATAAAAGTGGAAGTAAAAGTACACTTCATGAATAAATAAGTAAATACAGCAGCAGTTTCAGCAGTTCTACACTGTGTCATTCTCTAGTCTAACTGCTGTCGGGACAAAGGACAACTAAAGTGTAATTTTTTAAAATCATTTCTAAACATTCAATACTCGCTTGTGCCTTCCTCTAATCAAGTTATTGCATCAATATGGTATGGAGGCCATCAGCATGTGGGTCAGTGTACATGAAATGAAAGCTCAGGTTGTTATGGATTTCATTAGAACATTGGGGTTTCACCCCAGAAGTTTTAAGTATTAAAAACTTATTCTAAATAAAATGTTTAATTTTTCTGAAATACAGAAGTTTTCCCGCTTGAAGTTAAGTCTTTTGCTGTGGTACAGAGGTTGAGAGGTCGAACTCCTATTTAGATAAGTTTAGAATTTAAAATTTACACTAAATCCTTACATTGTCAAGAAAAAGTCTTACAACTTCTCATGTGTGTTTTGAGATTAGATATTTGACTAAAACGTTTTTTACATTCTTTACAAGAAAAAGGCTTTTCTCCTGTGTGAGTTCTCATGTGTTTGTTGAGAGAAGATATTTGATTAAAACTTTTTTTACATTCTTTACAAAAAAAAGGCTTTTCTCCTGTATGAGTTCTCATGTGTGATTTGAGATTAGATTTTTGATTAAAACCTTTTTTACATTCTTTACAAGAAAAAGGCTTTTCTCCTGTGTGAGTTTTCATGTGTGTTTTGAGATTAAATATACGACTAAATTTTTTTTTACATTCTTTACAAGAAAAAGGCTTTTCTCCTGTGTGAGTTCTCATGTGTATTTTGAGACCAGATATACGACTAAAACTTTTATTACATTCTTTACAAGAAAAGGGCTTTTCTCCTGTGTGAGTTCTCATGTGTGTTTTGAGATTAGATAATTGATTAAAACTTTTGTCACATTCTTTACATGAAAAAGGCTTTTCTCCTGTATGAGTTTTCATATGTGTTTTGAGATTAGTTTTACGACTAAAACGTTTGTCACATTCTTTACAAGAAAATCCCGTATCTTCTGCATGGATTCTTGCATGAATTCTAAACAGAGATTTGTTACAAAAGCTTTTACCACATTCTTTACAGATATAACATCTTTCAACAGACCCAGTTTCCATGTAGTCAGACGGGTTAGTAATTATTCTTGAGTTTTTACCAGAATTGATAGAGGAAAGTCTCTCTTCCTTTGGAGATTGCTCGTATTTCTTACCCAGATTTGTCTTCTTGTGATTTGTTCCAACATCAAAGTCACACTGACTTTCTGACATGTGAGAGCGGTCCACACTTTGGACATGTCTTCTGTCTCTTCTCTTCCTCTGATCTCTGTTCTGTGGGTCTGTCTCTTCATCTGTATTTGATGTTGATTCTTCATGTTGGTTTCTTTCTTCATCCTGACTATTAGTTACATTAAAGCTGTGCTGATTGTTTAGATCTGCTTCACTGTTCTCATCTTCCTCATAAGTAGGAATCTCCATCAAGGTGTCAGTCTCCTGCTTCAAATCAAGCTGATCTTCATCCTGACTGATAAAGAGCTCCCCTGGTTCCTCTTTAATCTGTGGAGGTTCTGGTTCCTGCTGTTTCACTCTGAAGTTCCTTTGCTGGTTGCAGAGACCCTCCCCTTCAGTCATCCATTGCTGTTGGAGGACTGCAGAAACACAAGAAGAGAATCTTTTATATGTTTTAATGACCTTGTGTGTTATAAGGACCATTAAAAATGTCAATAGTCTCAGTCATGTACAATATTTTTTTTAAATTAGTTTCTTCTGTTTTCTTTAGCACAGCAGCAGCACAGCAATGAGCTGACCACCCCTCCTCCCATAAGAAGAGCTTTGTCAGTCAATAAACTGTAGTCTGAACCAGTTTAAGATAAAAAATAATATTTTCTTTTAAGGAAATGAAATTGCAGTAAAGTAATTCATAAATGGTACAAGTTGGTCATCAATGTCATTTAACTGTACAGCGTGGAAAATAAGTATTGAACACGTCAACATTTCTCTCAAAAAACCTATTTCTAATCGAGCTATTGACACGAAATTTTCACCAGATGTAATGCACACATAGAAAGAAATCCAAACATTTATGTCCATAAATGAAGTTATGTGTAATAAAGTGAAATGGCACAGGGAACAAGTATTGAACACACGAACAAAAGGAGGGGTAAAAAGGTCTGGCAAGCCAAGAAAGCAGCTGGAGTTTGTCAGTATTCAGAAGGTTAACCTGCCCCCTATTAGTGCAAAGTAATATCAGCTGGTATAGTCCTGATTGATGCCTTTTAAAAAGGTTTCTCACCAGCCAGGTGTTAGACAAGAAGCATTGCATGATGGGTAAAAGCAAAGAGCTGTTTAAAGACGTACGCAACCTTATTGTTGCAAAACACACTGAAGGCATTGGTTACAGGCACATTTCTAAACTTCTGAAAGTTCCAGCGAGTACCATTGGGGCCATCATCCGGAAGTGGAAAGAACACGGCATTACCATTAACCTGCCACGGCCAGGTGCTCCTCGCAAGATTTCAGACAGAGGAGTCAGAACAATCATCAGAAGGGTTCTCCAACAGCCCAGGACCACTCGTGGAGAGCTTCAGAAAGACCTGGAATCTGCAGGTACCGTTGTTTCAAAGAAGACAATAAGTAATGCACTCAACCGCCATGGCCTCCATGCATGCACACCACGCAAGACTCCATTTTTGAAAAAGAAGCATGTTGAAGCTCGTTTGGAGTGTGCGACACAACATTTGGATAAACCCATGACATTCTGGGTGAAGATACTCTGGTCAGATGAGACCAAAATTGAACTCTTCGGATGTCATAAGACACAACATGTTTGGAGGAAAAATGGCACCGCACATCACCCCCAAAACACCACACCAACAGTCAAGTTTGGAGGTGGGAGCATCATGGCGTGGGGCTGTTTTTCAGCATGTGGTACTGGTAGACTTCATATCATAGAAGGAATAATGACTGGAGAAAAGTATCGAGACAATCTTGATCAGAATCTGCTGTCATCTGCCAGGCTGCTGAAGATGAAGAGAGGGTGGATCTTTCAGCAAGACAACGATCCCAAGCACACAGCCAAGGTAACACTCAACTGGTTGAAGAAAAAGAAAATAAAGCTGCTAGAATGGCCCAGTCAATCACCAGACTTGAATCCAATTGATAATCTTTGGAAAGAACTGAAGATCCGGGTTCACAGAAGAGACCCCCAGAACCTTGAAGATTTGAAGGCAGTTTGTGTGGATGAATGGGCCAAAACCACACCTGAGCAATGTATTCGACTGGTTTCTCCATACAGGAGGCGTCTTGAGGCTGCAATCACCAACAAAGGTTTTTGCAATAAGTATTAAATAAATTTCAGTAAGCGTATTCAATACTTATTCCATGTGCCATTCCACTTTATTACACATAACTTCATTTATGGACCTAAATATTTGGATTTCTTTCTATGTGTGCATTACTTGGGTTGATGCCGACATCTGGTGAAAATTTCGTGTCAATGGCTCGATTAGAAATATGTTTTTTGAGAGAAATGTTGACGTGTTCAATACTTATTTTCCCCGCTGTATATTCGATTCTGCCTCCAGGTGATTTCTAGGAGTTTTTAAAAGAATATCAGCCAGAAAACATTTAGATTCTTGTTATTATTGACAGTAAAGATGCAGCTATCCATAGTGGATGTTTGACACAGTTAAACATCTAAATGTTTCACGCATGCACAATAACTGTAATAAGAAAATGGGAGAAAGGGGCCATTCGATTGGCTAAAAGCGAACAGGCCTTATTTGCTGATGAGTTTGATTGACAGATTCATCAGCCAATGGGGAAATTCTGAAACATTTATTGTATAAACACAGCATGCGTTTTTGTGAGAAACACTCATCTGTAAACTTGTAAAATAAAATGTGAGAAGTTGTGCACCAAAAATCTGCATCTGTGTGTAAAAATCCTTTGTTGTAAAGTTTTGACAATTAAATTCACAACTGACCAATTACATTTGCATGTGATCATTTAGAGTTACAACATTATATCGACGATTACAACTGCTCGAATCTGCTTCCGCGAATCATGGGGGGAGGGGTGTTGTTTGATAAAGTTGGTAAACTTTATTTGTATCCTACCTTTCAAGACAAAAATCACAAATTGACTCACCTGTAATGCAGACTAGACAAAAACACACCATTCTAATGACGTATTTTTTATGTTTTCATCTTCCCTTACTGAATAATAAAAAAAGCTTTTAGCCTTGAGGACAGAGAAAGGACAGCCACAGAGCCTAACAGGTCGTGTTTCTCCACCTCTCCCCTTTTTGGAAAAGGTTTGAAAATGTATGCAGACAATTGTGTGTCTTTTCATTTCCCAACATTTTCCCAACTGCACATTTCACACTGACCTGCTGACATGTGAGAGCTGTCCACACTTTGGACATGACTTCTGTCCCACCTCTTCCTCTGATCTCTGTTCTGTGGGTCTGTCTCTTTATCTGTAGTTGATGTTGATTCTGTCTCTTCATCTGTAGTTGATGTTGATTCTCTCTCTTTATCTGTATTTGATGTTGATTCTTCATGTTGGTTTCCTTCTTCATCCTGACTATCAGTTACATTAAAGCTCTGCTGATAGTTTCGATCTGCTTCACTGTTCTCATCTTCCTTATTAGTAGGAATCACCATCAAGGTATCAGTCTCCTGCTTCAGATCAAGCTGATCTTCATCCTGACTGATGAAGAGTTCCCCTGGTTCCTCTTTAATCTGTAGAGGTTCTGGTTCCTCCTGTTCCTCTTTAATTTGTGGAGGTTCTGGTTCCTCCTGTTCCACTCTGAAGTTCTGCTGCTGCTTGTAGAGATCTTCCTCTTCAGTCATCCAATGCTGGGGGAGAACTGCAGGGACACAAACACAACAAGGAGCCTTTTATACGTTTCCAGGACTTTTAGGTTTTTCAAGCACCAATAAACTCTGTGATCTTTGGAGAAAATGTTTGAGGAGCCTGAATATATTAGGGGTGTAACGATACGCTAAAACCTATCATGCCTGCAAAATACCTGCAAAATTCTAATTACCAGGCATTCAACCATAGGTGTGTCTATTGGTTTATTTAAGAGGTGTCTAGCACACAGGTGGCCATAAAAGGGCATTTCTTAACAAAGAACAGCCCTTCCCATTTCATGCTGTCAGCAATTATTTTGATTTGATTTGAAATGGTTTATTACAAGCAATCAAATAGGAATAATACACGAAAACAATACACTCATCAGTTATACATTCATACAATAACTAATCAAACTTAGAATAATTAGACATCAAATTAAATATTGCTTGAAAGGGAGTGAAAAGAAGCAACTTTATATAATCCCACCCCTGTTCTACTGTAACCATTTTATTACATAATTTATCAACATCCGGTTCCTAGCTTTTATCAGACAGAATTAATAATCTTGAAATATCAATAAAGCACATGACAAAGGAAATTACTTAAATTATTTTGCAAAAAATTACTTTTAGAAATCAACATGGCAATGAAGTATCCAAAATATATGCAGATTATGTTACTTATAAAAGTCATTGATATGATTAAAGAATAATACTATATCAGTAAAATAGACATAACACTGTTTCAGGAATTTTCATAGCAAAATTTGGTCAAGTATCAAAAGTCATATGTACAAAATTATGTTACATTAGGAAAAATCATGAATTAGCCTACCAATTTTTGGGAGCAAGCGAAGTAATATCATTAAAAGTCAATCAATTTTCAATAATTGATTTTTTTTTTTTAATTATTTTTGAAATTCTTTTGTGTTGGACCGGATGGAAAAGGAAAGAAGGGAAGAAGAGAGAGGGATGTTAGAAAGAGGGGGATAGGAGGGTGATCATAGGAGGGGGGGAGGGGGGTAAAACCATGAAGCATCATAAAGCAATAAGCTACTGGATGTTTATCATTACGGTAAGGTACAGATACAATACAAATCGCAAAGGGGCGGGGCCTGTCCACACACACACACACACACACACACTCAAATGTTATAAACACACCTGTTAGCTGCAAAAATGTCCCCATGTCAACATGTACACAATACAGATAGTGTTCACGCACGCATACTTATGCCTACAAGCCAACTAGTGTGAGATATTTCATTCATTCACGCAATATGTTAGTGCAAAGGTAAGCTGACACCTGTGCTCAGTTGAGTGTTTATGTTCTTCTAAAATGGATGATGGAATGTGGAAAGCAGGAGGGGGAGCAACCAGCCAACCCCACACCCAGCCCCCCGCCGCAGCAGCCGCGGCAGCCAGAAGCCCCCAACGCCACACGGCAGCAAGCAGGCAGAGAACAACCGCCCCCGGGCGCCCACGCCCGCCACCCAGGCCAAGGACAGCAGGACAGCCGCGAGGCCTCCAGAGCCGTAGAGCAGGGAGGCATGGGGGGGAAAGATAGCGCCGCCCCAGCCCAACCAGGAGAGCAGCCCCCCCGCCACGCCGGAAGAGCCCAACGCAGGGCACCCACAGCCCCAGACGAGCACCCCATCACCACCCAGGAGTTCCGGGCATCCCCCCGCCCCAACCCCTGGTATGAGCCAGGACCCCCCAAGGGAGACCCGCTCCGTGCTCCAGGCAGCCACCAACCAGGGCCACAGACGGTCCAGAAAGGCGCAAGACAGGGGCCAGCCGCCCAGGAGAGGGGCACCCCAGAGAGAAGTGGAGCCCACAAGGGTTGTTGTAGAAATGGCCCGACCAGGCTCAGCCACGGATGGAAATTTGCGAGGCCCGGC
>JAUDJI010000229.1:0-17935 GCA_037389245.1 Oryzias sinensis | reverse complement strand
TTTATGCTTTTGGGATTTTTAGAATTTTTTTTAGTTTTTTTTCCCCATGGTAGTTACCACTGGTACATATTAAAATCTTTTTGACACTAACATATTTTGCGTTCATCCTTTCTGACGGTGGAAGTCGTGCTGGTATCCCAGAACTTTGCGCTGAAGGCGCGACAGTATTTCTATTTACAGTTTTGTTCAAACATTTACATTACATTATGAATAGCACCTATGCAGAAGTGACATTTTTGTTTTTATTGATCATTTCTGGCCTTTGAATAAAGAAATACTCAAATGCTATTTTAATCTGAAAATCTTCTTCATATCAGAAAAATGCTACGAGAGCATGTTGAAAACACCAAAAACACCATTTTTATTAGAGTGGGTCCCACTCAGATAAAGAATAGTTTAAGCTTAACCTTTTTTAGTATTTCATTTTTTAAAATAGTGGCTTACTGGGGCAGGTGAAAAAGTACAGTTTAAAAAGGCTCTCATCTGTGATGTACAAACTGTACCGGGAGGGCCAAAGTCTCTCTGCTCAACTCCAGTCCAACACATCCACTTGTAGACAACTAGATCCACAAACGTTTTTGTTTTCCTGGTCTGAGCTGGAGTCAGGCTCAGAACTGTACCGCTGGATAGCTCCAATATTGCTGACCGTTTTTGTTGGATTGTTAATGTTAATTTAGGTTTGTGGGGCTCTGTAAGCTAGTGGGAGACAGTGTAAACAAATGGATGATGGGAAATATGTGAAAGCATACTTTTACGCCAACAACACTAGAGGTGAATTTCTAATAAATTCCTACCCCTCTGCAGAAACTATGTCCTATAGAACAGAACAGATCTTTACATTTTGGCCTAAAACAGCATAATCATAAATAAAAAATCACTGGGAACATTTTGAGATGATTGGAGTGGGACTTTTGGTTTGAACCTGGACTGTCTGACTTTAACCCCTAACCCTTAGGAACTGGGTTGTCATATGATGAATACTCATTTTTTGTTTTTCCTTTTTCATTTGTTAGGATGACACGGATGATGCCAGGGAGAATGATAAAACGATCTATGAATGAGGATTATGGTGCGTTAGTCTAAGGACAAAATGTAAAAAAGTAAATCATTATGTTACCATGAAAGGCACCATTTTTGGTATTTAATTTTTCTGTAAAGAAACTGCTACAATTTGTATTTTACAGAATGAAGACACCAGAAATACTACAACTGTAGGCGCTTTAGCATCCAGAAGATGGAATGTTGGAATACTTGGATGTTGGAATCTGTTTTGAAGGCCAGATTGTCATCAGACTTGGACAGTGTTGGACAACGTCGCCTTGGTGTTTGGAATATTTTTTGGTCTATTCTCTCAAATTGAGCTACCCACAAGGTCAGCGATACACTTACATTTATTTTTATTGGAATCGAGCTGCACCCAGAAAGGCTCAAAGCCTCTAAACAAAAAATGTTCATGTGATCGTTTTGAAGACGGTGGAAAGGAGACTGCTCTTCAAGTATATGTTGATGTGTTTCCTAAATTCTGTTAGCATTTTTTACTGTAAGTTGCAGAGTGGTTAGCTCTGACTTGCTGTTCATTTTTCTCAATAACCTCATGATGAATCGATGATCTGTTCAGGCTGAACTCACCTCCGACCAACAGCCACAACCCCAAAAACCAGCAAAGGGGAGACAATGAATTTTTAAAATTGACTAATTTGATGTTGATGTTTAAGTTTTACACGTCTTAAATAAAATAATTAAATAATTAAATAATTTCCACTATTTAATTGTGTAGCTCCAACTGAAATGATTGGTGTTAGGGCAACACAAAAAATTAATGCAAATTCTACTCAAAAGAATTGTGTGGGTCTAATTAACAAAAATTGTGTTGGGACAACACAATGCAAACATGCAAATTCAACTAAAAACAATTGGTAGGAACCGGTTTCCACTATTTAACTGTGTTGGTTCTACAAATCCTTTTTTTCAGTGCAAAGATCAGTTTCTACAATGTTCTGTACCAGAGACAATGACAAATGAACATCACCTGTTTATCTAAATGTAAATGTCAAATCTAAATGTAAACAATAAATGTTTCATTTCAACATTAAAGTCCAGTTTCTGACTCCCAGACTCTGGTTACCATGGAAACTGATCCACACAGAGGAACACCCTCAGAAGGAGTCTAGTTAACCATTGGAGAGAACAGAAGACTGAGAGATTCTGACACTCTGGACCACTGATCTCTGACAGAAGTGTTGCTGTGCTGATGCTAAACTATTTAATCCTTTATCAAATATTGTTAATCTTATAACTTGAACCTGGTAGACTCTGGTCCTTGAAAATATTGTCTGACATTAAACTGATGTGCAGCTACAGATCTGCCTCTGCAGGTTTACTCAATTCTTTCATTTCTGCACCAAAACTCTCCTTTCACTGATTTTCCTCTCTAGTTTGGCTCACACTTGTGCATGTGCACGCTCACATGCTCTGCTGTGTCTGATTTGAACTTTGACCTCAGTCAGCTTTCAAACAGGTTTGATCAGGACGACTAGTCTGTCATTAGTTTCAGTTCTTGTTTGTTTTCTGACTCTTTAAAGTCAGAAATCTATCAAATGTTTCAACAGCTGAAGCATCTGTTGCCATGGAAACATCTTTGTTCTACAGAAAATCTAAGCAGCTGTTTTCTTCCACTGCAGACTCTTCAAAGAATCAAAGATGTTCAATTTGTGGAAAATCTTTGAATCCAAACCTTTCAGCTTCAGTGAAGAACTACAAATGTAGAAATGAACCAACCAGCAGCTTCAATGTTCTGACCTCAGAGTCTGCAGTCTGCAGTTTGGACTCTCCAGTCCAGAACACAGAACCACAATGGATGAATCCTCCAGTCTGATTCTGCTCAGGTCCAGTTCTGTCAGGTGGGACGGGTTGGACTTCAGAGCTGAGGCCACAATTTCACAGTCAGTCTCTGAGAGTCCACATCCTGAAAGTCTGTGAAGAGAAACAGAGACAGAAACAGGTGATCTATGATGAATTTAGGCTGTGATGAAGGTCCAGTTGGACATTTCTCTCTTCCTCAGAGCTTCATCTTCATCATGAACCAGTCCTCCTCATCAGTCTCTCTCAGATCTTTCTTTCATCTGCAGCTGGAGGAGAGAAGGTGGAGCTCCATGGAGCTTCATGCTGCCCTCAGTCTGTCAGTGATCTGAGGTCTGAACCCCAAAGTTACCAGTAGAACATCTGGATCACAGAGACTGACAGCTGTCACTCTGACCATGAGGATGATGAGGATGATTGACAGTTTTTAAATGTTGGTTATGGTCCAGTTTTCTGAGAGTGTTCTGTTTCCATTTCCAAAATGACATTTTCATGTTTTCAGCTCTGAAGCTGTAAACAACAACAGTTCATCTTCCTGTTCTGTTGCAGAACTTTGATCCAGTTTCCTCCTCAGGTCCACGTTTCCGGTCATGAACAGAACCACAGCAGCACCAACCTTCAGACAGAACTTTCCAGAAGCTCTTCTTGGTAGAAAGAGGCTAAATTGGCTGTTTCTATGGAGGAACCAGAACCTGTGTAGGTTTACAAGTTAGCTGTGATGCTAAGCTTCATTGTGCAGAGTCAGAGTCCTCCTTGACTATGACAAAGAAGTCCGTTGAAACATGTCAGGTACCTTATTGTCACGACTATAAGGTCCATTTAAAAGTCTTTTATTTTCTCCAGACTGTAGGGGGCGCACTATGAGGCGGTGCACCTAATGTGTGTTTGTGGGACTTTGGCAGAGGAGTAGAAGACGATGAGAACCAACTTAGTTTTTCTACCACTGCTTTTTTCCCCAATGAGTGTGTATGTGTGTGTGCTAAAATGTGTGTGTGTTGAAGTGTGTATCTGAAATAGAAGAACCAAAGAAATCAAGTTTCTGCTTCAGTTCTTCTTTTAGTCATCAAACTGTTTCATTCACAGATCAATGATTTCTCTAGAAAGAAGATGATGAACAGAAGAAAGAGCATTGTAGAAATGTGCTTCTAGAATGACTGACATTGTGGAAATGAAGACATCCTTTCATTCTGGACCGTCTGCTTTGGATTCAAACCTTTCAGAAGGTTCTGGATTGGATTCATTTGGACAAATATGATCCTTCTTTGCTCTTTAGCTAAAAGATCATCTGAGTGTTAAAAACAAACTGATTTTCTACTTTCATGTTTTTATTTCTAGTCATTTTCAAACCTTTCATTCTTTGTAAATCAATCTGAACACTGATCTGATTTATCATCACAATCACTTCTGGACTCACCTGAACTTTCTGCAGTTCCTCACAGCTGGGATCAGTCTCCGTTTACCCTCAGATGATGATGTCTTGTACTGGTTCAGGTTCAGTTCATCCAGAACCTCCTCTGACATCTGCAGAGTGTAGGCCAGAGCTGAGCAGTGGATCTCTGAGAGTTCCTTCTTTGATTTGTTCTCTGACTTCAGGAACTCTTGGATCTCCTGATGAACTGAGAGGTCCTTCATCTCCATCAGACAGTGATAGATGTTGATGCTTCTGTCAGGAGAAACTCCTTCACTGTTGATCTTCTTCAGGTTGTTGATGGATCTCTGGATGGTTTCTGGATTCTTCTCTGTCTGACCCAGCAGGCCTCCTAAGAGTCTCTGGTTGGACTCCACAGAGAGACCATGAAGGAAGCGAACCAGCAGGTCCAGGTGTCCAGTTCTACTCTGCAGGGATTTCTTCATGACTCTACTCAGAAAATCATCCAGGGATGGGTTCTTCATGTTGTTCTTCAGGAAGTCCTCAATGACCTCTACCTTCCTGTTGGAGTAACAGTGGAACATGTAGACTGCAGCCAGAAACTCCTGAACGCTCAGATGAACAAAGCTGTAGACCGCTTTCTGGAAGATCTCACACTCTCTTCTGAAGATCTCAGTACAAACTCCAGAGTACACTGAGGCCTCTGTGACATCCAGACCACACTGCTGCAGGTCTTCTTGGTAGAACATGATGTTTCCCTTCTCCATATGTTCAAATGCCAGCCTCCCCAGCTTCAGAAGAACTTCCCTGTCAGTCTCTGTCAGCTCTTGTGGACTTGTCTGATGTTCCTGCTGGTACTTGTTCTTCTTCCTCTTTGTCTGGACCATCAGGAAGTGGGAGTACATGTCAGTCAGGGTGGTGGGCAGCTCTCCTCTCTGCTCTGTGGTCAGCAGGTTCTCCAGAACCACAGCAGTGATCCAGCAGAAGACTGGAACTTCACACATGATGTAGAGGGACATGGAGCCCTTGATGTGGGAGATGATTCTGCTGGACAGCTCTCCATCTGGGAACCTCCTCCTGAAGTACTCCTCCTTCTGAGCATCATTGAAGCCTCGGACTTCTGTCAGTCTGTCCACACATGAAGGAGGGATCTGATTGGCTGCTGCAGGTCTGGAAGTGATCCAGACCAGAGCTGAGGGCAGCAGACGTCCCTGGATGAGGTTAGTGAGCAGCACGTTGACTGAGGACTTGTGTGTGACATCAGACACCAGCGGACTGTTGTTGAAGTCCAGAGAAAGTCTGCTTTCATCCAGACCATCAAAGATGAACAGAAGTTTGCAGACAGACAGCTGTTCTGCTGGGATCTTCTGGAGTGTTGGATGGAACAGCTGGATCAGAGTGAGAAGACTGTGCTGCTCATCTCTGATCAAGTTCATCTCCCTGAATGACAGAGGAACCACAGCACTGATGTCTTGGTTCTCCAAGCCCTCGGCCCAGTCCAGAGTGAACTTCTGCACTGAGAAGCTTTTTCCAGCTCCAGCAACTCCGCTGGTCAGAACCACTCTGATGGATCTGTGTTGGTCAGGGAGGACTTTGAAGATGTCTGGGTTCTTGATTGCAGTGTCATGGAGCTGGTTGGTCTTGGTGGTGGTCTCCAGCTGCATCACCTCATGTTGGGTGTGAGTCTCTGGTCTCAGTCCCTCTGTGATGTAGAGCTCAGTGTAGACCCTGTTGAGGAGCGTTTCTCTTCCTGCTTCTTCAGTTCCTTCAGCCACATGTTGACTTCTGCTCCTCAGACTGATCTGAAGTTCTCCAAACATCTCCTGCAGACCAACATCTGCTGACAGAGCAGAGAAGAAAGCTCCTTCATGAGTGTTCCACATGTTTCCAGAAGAATCCATCAGCAGATGATCAGGCTCTGACTCACCAGCTCTGGCTCTTTCTGCAGACTGGGGTCCGCTCCTCTTCTTCTCTCTGTGGACACTAAGGAGAAACGTTAGTGAACAACAATCAAAGCAGTCAGTGGGAAGTTCCAGACTGACTCTGATCATGGAGCAGATCCTCTCTGATCTTCAGACTCAGATATTGGGATCCAGACTGTGCTGAATGTGAGCAAATGTGTTTCCAGGTGAAACCAGAGCAGATCTAGTCCATCTGAAGGTCTAAATGATGCCTTAGCTGTGTTTGGAGCTCATGTCTGGACTGAGCTCAGAGAAAAGTTCAGCTGTTTGCTTCATCCTCACAGACTGAGCTTTGTGTCCTCCAGAGTTGTCCAACTCTTTTCTTTCCTCTCAGACCTAAAGCGCTCACAGCAGATGGTTGACCTTCCTGGATGGTTCAGCTGATGCTCTTGATGAGAACATTGTTGTTCCTGCTGAGAGCTAAACTCTGATTTGTTCACTAGAAACTGCTTCTTACTGTGAGTCTGAAGGTCCTGGTTCAGTTCTGAAGTCCGGAGGTCTCCATTTGGACCGGTCACTCTTCATGGAGCCACAGCTGGAGGCTGCGGACTGGACTCTCTGTGTGACCTGTTGACCTCTGCAAACACAAAACCATCAGAGGCTACGTTCACACTGCAGGCTGAAACGGCCCAATTCCGAATTTTTTGCCCCTAAGCAGCCCAATTCCGATCTTTTCATGACAGTCTGAATGACACAGATCCGATCTTTTCAAATGCGACCCAGGCCCCGTGGGTTTGCCACCTGATTCCGAACTGTACGTCATCGACACGCAACAAACGTCAACATTTTGCGTTGAAGTAGGCGGGAACGAGAACGTAAACATCAACCATGGTGGACGATGCTGCTGAGACCCGTCAGTGGAAGGGAAGGGAGGTCACTGATTGGATTAATATTCGGGGTGATCGCTCTTTTCAGGCCAAACTCAAGGGGCTCTTATCGCAACTGGGCGGTTTTTGAAAAAAAATTCCAGATATGGCAGAGCGTGGTGTTGAACCTTTCCCGCGATAACTTTTTTTCTTTCTCCCCTTTCCGACCGTGCTCAGAAGCGTGGGGGACCCGAGGCGATCCTCCTCCTCCTCCCTGTTCGGATCCTTAGATTCTCCAGAACGGGTTAATAAAGAGTCCATAGCATTTATTCTGGGGGAAACCTTCTTCTATTACCGTCCTCCTTCCTCCGTAACACACAACATGAATGCGCGCCCACACTGCCCCCCCCCCCCCCTATTCTCTATCGCGGCATGCTCTTGCACACACACACGCGGGGACGCGGCCCCAACACATGCACATTTCCTTTCCACTACAGTGGGTACAGACGATCCCGACTCCATTGCCTTCTTAAAATGAGAAGATTGTAATTGCGCTGCTCCTTCGTGAAAATAAATTTAATATTACAAAAAGAGCTCCGCTTTTGACAACACTGTTGTTGACATCCATTGTTAACGTTTGCTCCGCAAACAACAAGTGACGTCGTTCACCGCTGAGTATTCTTCTGGCTTCAGCGCATGCGGGTCTCGTTTGGGTCGTGTCACGGTCACACTGGAGATCACAAAAGTTCGGATTTACTTGGAAATGTGAACGGTCTAGCAAACAATTCGGATTTCTTCAAAAAATCCGAATTGAGCATTAAGCCCTGCAGTGTGAACGTAGCCAGAGTGTTGGACGATCTGCTTCTTCATGAACAGCTCATGGACTGAACACAGGCTGAGCTTTTGTTAAATGTATATATTTTCTTTATTATTCAAACTTCTGTTTTTAAGACAGTTTCTGTGTTCTGTTTTTCTTACATAAGGATGGGTATCGAGCCCAGGTTTTGAAACGGTTTTGCTATCGGTACTGGAGAAGTCGCTTTATTTGTTTCCCACAAATATAAACGTTATCTGACATATTTAACTCACCAAGTCAGTCAATTTTAGGACGGGAATTTCAAGATATAATGGTTTGTCACAGTTATGATGAAGTAAACTATTACTGGTCTTTAGATATTCTATCTGGATCTCCACATAATGTTCCAGAAACTTTGTTAAAAAAAGCATCAGTGGGGGTCGCAAAACAGGAAATCAGAAGACCTACATGTGACCATGTGGGTTAAAACAAAACCAGGACCAGATCAAGAGTTCATGGATAAATTAGAAAAAGTGACACCAACCAAGATAGTGATAAATCATCTTTATTATGACAAAAAGTCCTGAAGTGTCTGAACTTTTCAGAATGACAACGTCAGCATACGTTTCATTGGTCAAACCTCACAAAGCAACATGACAAGAAATAGGTTATGTGGTAATCCAGTGTCATTATGCCAAAGACTGGGTTCAGATCAAGCCTGGAATGTGGTTTAGTTAGTCTCTCCAGTTGACAAAGGTGGCTCTTCCTGGACTGCGTCTGTGAAGGGGCACATCTATCTATCTAAATACCCAGGCTGTGTCCCACCAAGGTGGGGTAGCTTAGACAAGGCACACAATTTTAGCTCCCTCCTTCTCTTCCCGAAACCCTCCTCCTTCAGTGTGTGTGTGTGTGTGACTGGTCTAAGGCCTGTTCTAAGCCCCTCCACACTGCACCAGGGTCAGCTGCACAGTCCAGTGTGGGCACCTCCACGGCAGGGCCTCAGCCAAGGCTGGTTTCCCTTTGCCGCTTCATCCCAAGACCAGACCTCTACCACACCCATCCATTCATCCATACACAAACTCTCTCCACCCATCCCTGTCCTGAGCAGCCTCTCTCCCCTGCACCAAAGTCATCCCTCTTGCATTTAACCCTTTGATCCGCAACATATCCACACCCCCTCTAATGCGCAACATGGGTCTAAAATGACCCGCATTAATTTTCTATGTAATCTTATGATGGCTGAGTTTTATTTTGTTGTATCTTTTAAAAATATACTTTTTTTACTGTTGAATATTCCAAGAATTCTTTACATATCTTGTTTTTTATTAACCCAGATTATTATTGTCAATTTTCCTTTCATACTTTATGAATAAGAATGATTTTTACAACAGATTTACATACACGATCCAGTCATTCAAGTGTGATTTTAATCAAATTACTTAATACTATAATAACAACATCTGTTTTGAAGTAATATTTTTGCAATGAGTTGGGCCAAACATTTATGTCTTTAATTGAAACATGATTATTTTCATTTTGTAACACATACCTCTGATAGTATGACATGTCTAACAATCTGAGCTTTACACGTGTTTTAAGAACTTTAAACTGGTGTGGGACATCCATTTACACAAATTGCGACCTTTGTTATTACATTCCTCACAAATTATAATGTGATATTTGTGCTCTGCACACAGATCTGGTGCAGTGAGAACACCAGCTTTTGACTTTTCTGTCTTAGATAAACTGAGCAGATCGCACACCTGTTCCTCTTCTTTTGGCCCTCCTGTCTGATGCTCTCTTCAGGCTTGATGGTGGCTCTGTCTGTTTTTGAAACCCACATTTTCCCATTGCCTGAAAATAATAATAATGGATTGGATTTATCTGCACTTTTCCAGACGCTCAAAGTTCTTACAATGTGTGATAGTGTGATTCACTATTCATTTATACTTGGTGATGGTAGCTACTGTTGTAGCCACAGCTGCCTCGCACAGACTGACAGAGGCATAGCTGGGGCATACGGTCCCTGACCATCACCAGGACATTCACACACATTTACACACCAGTGGAGCCACACTAGAGGCAAGGAGGGTGAAGTGTCTTGCCCAAGGACACAACACCAGTTGACTGGGGGAGAGCGGGGATCGAACCGCCGATCCTCCCATCATTGGCCGACTTGCTCAGCCACCTGAGCCACTGCCACCCAAACATGCTTTTGGCATTGGGGTGTGCCCTCAATGCACCTCTTTATTTGTGGCATGACAAGCTCTTTGACAGCTCCTTGATAAAAAGCTGCTGTGCATTGCTGACACACCCCATATAGCCAGGATGTTGTGCAGTGAAGGCATAGAGGGTGGCAGCATCCAGCATGTTGTGCCAGAGAAGCATGGGCCACCTATGTGTTATTCACTGACATGAATAGTTTCAAACCGTTTGAGCTATTGTGTCCACACCTCATTTTGATCTGTTATAGTACTGGATAACTTCTGGTTTCTTCTTTTGACTGTTGTCATGCATGTCATGGTTTGAGTTTGTTGTGTCTTGGATTTAGTTTTAGTTCTTGTTCTGTCTTGTTTGGTTCTGTTTCCTGTTTTATTTTGAAAGGTTTCCTGTCTTGTCTTGTTTCTTGAGTTTTACTTCCTTTGGTCCCCATCTGCCCTGATCGTGTTCACCTGTGTCTTGTCTGCCCTGTCTGTATATAAGTCTTGTCTCTGCCTTCCTCCTGTGCTGGTCCATTAGCTTTGTCATGGTGTTTTTGTCATCCTGTGTTCTTGCCTTGTTCCATGTTTCAAGCCACGCCAAAATAAGTTTTGTTTTGTTTTGTAAACCTGCTCTGCAGCGCTTTTGGTTATTAAACCCCCTTGTCCTTGAACCGTGTGCCTCCGCCTCTGCGTCTGGGTCCTACCGGCTCTCGAGCCTTCCCCTCACCGTGACAATGCACTGCTTTGTTATCATGCATGGTGCTCAAGAGGTATGGAGTCCTATACTGTTCATAATTAAATAAATAAATATTTGATTAAATAAATAAATGTGATCTCATGCAAATACACAACCAACCAATAAATCTCTCATAAATATATAAAAAGATCATGAAAAGGTGAAAAACCTGCACACTGATTTTAAATTAGCCATTATATTATTCAATATATTTCATTTTGCTTTAAAAACCTGTTTATAATTTTAAAACAGCATTTAAAAATATTCATTTTTAATCATGTGGAATATTATTATAATTCTAATTCTTTTTTCAGAACCTTATATTTCAAAATCAATATTTTCCAAAGTAGCTTTTTTTATTTCATGTTGCTGTTTTTCACAATGGCATATATATTTCATGAAGAGCTTTTTCAGCAGAATGGGTCTATCTGTCAATCAGTGAAGGTGGGCGGGATCTAAACGCTCATTGGCTGATCCATGGAAATCGACTCATATTCCTCGATACCCACTCTGACTGCGGTGTTCCAGTCAGAGAGATGACATGTTTCAGCGATATCCGCGCGGCTTTGCTGACATTAGAGATCAAATAGAGACAAACAATCTGTCTGCTGCAGAAGATGCATACATGGACGACTCTGTTTTTGTAGTTTGAGGGTTTGTGTGGACCAAAGGAGCTCCTGTCGTCCACGTCTCGAATTCCACGTGAAACACTCCTGACTCTTACGCAATTCACTCAGCTCTCGTTTGCTCTGCAGCTAACAGCTCTGCTGTCTGAGCTCACAGATCCAGTCTGACGTCATCGTGCCTTATGTCGGCTCGCGGGAGGCGAGCTGGCGGACCGACAGAGAGTGGGTGGGATTATATAAGTTTGCTTCTTTCCACTCCCTTTCAAGCAATTTTTATTAATTATGTCAAATTATCTTAAGTTTGATTAGTTACTGTATGAATGTATAACTGATGATTATATTGCTTTTGTGTATTACTCCTATTTGATTGCTTGAAATAAACCATTTCAAATCAAAAATTCAAATCAAGAGTCGGACCAGACAGCAGTGGATAGGGGAACAAGCCTGCTCGGGCCTCCTGAACCTTATGATATTTTTTCTATTTTCATTGAGACAATGATTATGAATCAGGTCCTTTGTTTTTTTCCCCTCTTGGGGAAAATGTTGAACCTTTCCTGCGAAAGTTTCTCTTTCTGGTTGTAAACGCAGCGGAGATCCGGGGTTTGATTTGGGATCACTTCCCCGTTCAGACCTCTCAGCTGGTTATTAAAAGAATCAGTCTCTGTACTTTGGATATACTTTTTTATTATTACTTTTCCGGCGAACTGAACAACAGACCCTTAACTTAACTTGCGCTCGCTCACACACACACACACACACACACACACACACACACACACACACACACACACTTTTTGCGCTGGGCGCTCTGATTGTAACAGACATAGTTTTGACTGCAGGAGCTGAAGACTCTCTGGGACTATCTCATGAACTCAAACATGGAATCATTGTTGTGGAACTATTCCAAATAAATAAGCCTGATCTCTTAACATTCTCCGTGTGCATTGTGCATCCATGCATCTCAAGTGAGATAAACACAGGTAATCATTCCAAGTGGCTATCAGGCTAAAGCATGAGCTGCTAGCTCCTCCCACACGCGGCATGGTGTGTTTAATGAACTCCAGTTCACAGAAGTTTTGTGAAAGTCCAACAGCCACTCAGCCTAACTTAGGCCACTACTAGATGTTCATGAGAAGATGAAAATTGCAGAACCGACCACAAAATCACCTGAATTATACACACTCGCCCAAAGCCACTTTTATCCGCAAATTTAGAACCAAAACTGCCCAATTTCTGGTAACACTGTGGATGTGTTGAGGTGCACACTCCCCCTAGTGTTGGGGAGTGGGCATCGCGCCGTCACGTTCACTGAAGCATCTTCGATCGATGTAGTCGGGGTGCTGCTGCTTGTGTCTGAGTAAAGGAATAGCCAATCACAAAAGTGTCTCCGCCTTGTCTGATTTGATTGACAGATAGACCCATTCTGCTGAAAAAGCTCATTATGAAATAAATACGCCATTGTGAAAAACAGCAACATGAAATAAAAACAAAGCTACTTTGGAAAATATTGATTTTGAAATCCAAGGTTCTGAAAAAAGAAGTAGAATTATAATAATATTCAACATGAATAAAATTAATATTTTAAAATGCTTTTTTAAAATAATGAACAGGTTTTTAAAGCAAAAATAAATAAATTGAATAATATAATGGCTAATTTAAAATCAGTGTGCAGGTTTTTCACCATTTCATGGTCTTTTTATATATATATGAGAGATTTATTGGTTGACTGTGTATTTGCATGAGGTCACATTTATTTATTTAATCAAATATTTATTTATTTAATTATGAACAGTATAGGACTCCATAAAGAGGCACAAAAAACAAGATATTTTGAACATATATAGAGGAAAGTTTTGTTGTGTAAATACTGAGCCATATGAGAAATAACATAGAAAATGAATGTGGGTCATTTTGAACCCATGTTGCACATTAGAGGGATAGTGATACAAAAACAGTTTTTATTTAAAAAGTAAGAAATGAAAAAATAAGATAATCATGTGTGATGGTCTAAAACAAGTTAATTGAGGAATACCTTGACTGCTGAATGATAATATTAATTTATTGCAAAGGTATAAAAAAATAAAACTCAGCCGGGTCCTTTTTGACCCATGTTGCGCATCAAAGGGTTAACACTCTTTTTACACCCTCTGTTCATCCCATTCGCGGTTTTCCTCTCAATCTCACTCCACTCACATCAGATTCGTATACCTTTTTCACCAATCGCTCCCTTTCCATTCTTTCTTCTTTTGCTCTGCTCTATAGGCCAACTCTCGCATCACACCAGTTCTCTCGGATTTCATCATTTCTCACACGATCCATACGCGGCACACCACAAATACTCCTCAAACATCTCATCTCAACTAGATTTAGCTTCCTCTTTCAGCCACTTCCAGACTCGACGTTTCAGCCCCATATAACGCTGCAGGCACCACCACACCCCAATACAATCTCCTTTTCGCATCCTTTCCCAGTGACCTACATTCAAACACTCTCTTCATTCCCCCCCATATCTTTCGTACTTCGTTCATTCTAAACTCTACCTCTCCCCCTATTCCACCATCCACGCAATCGCAGACGCAATCGCATGAGAGCAATTGCCCACTCAAGTCGGTTACGATGACGAACTGGAGTGAGGTCGAGACCTCGATGAGGACAACAAGCATGCAGATGAGCTTCCCTGAGACGGTTTCTGACAGTTTGTGCAGAAATTCTGTGGTTATGCAAACCGATTGTTTCAGCAGCTGTCCGAGTGGCTGGTCTCAGACGATCTTGGAGGTGGACATGCTGGATGTGGATGTCTTGGGCTGGTGTGGTTACACGTGGTCTGCGGTTGTGAGGCCGGTTGGATGTGCTACCAAATTCTCGGAAACGTCTTTGGAGACGGCTTATGGTGGAGAAATGGACATTCAATTCCCTAGCAACAGCTCTGGTAGACATACCTGCTATCAGCATGCCAATTGCACGCAAACTATAATTACATCAATAATTACGGAGTGCAGATTTACAGCTTTGTGTTTGATGGGAAGGGGGGTGGGGGGTACATGAGCGGTATGTGTGGGAGATTTAAGACTGTGATCCGTCCCGCAGCTCCAGGGGTACTAGCTACCGAACTCAGAACCGGGTCTAAAAGTGTTTGTCTGAGCACAGCTCGGATCGTCAGCAGACACACAGCGGTTTGACCTTCAAAGCAGAAATGTCGCTCAGTCCTTAGAAAACATTCAAACAATCACGTGGATTTGTGTTTCCAGTTGTGTCCCGACTAAATAAAGGCTGATGTTATTCTTACACGTTTAACGTGCAGCCAGCATGCAGCGCCACCCAAAGCTAATGTTGTTAGCCCGTGTTAGCATACTGCTAATCCTGGCTCCGTTCAGAAAAAGCACTGACCACACGGATTAAAATCCAAATGATGAGCGAACAGGTGTTTCATAATAACCGTAACATTATTAAAAGCACGTTTAGAAGATCGTCTTGTATATTACCGAGCTGACATGTAAATGTATATAGCCGCTCGGTGCTGTTTAACATCGTTTTGTATTGAATTGTTACATTCAATAAAGTTTGGGAAAAAAAAGCCACTCGGCGGAATTTATATCCTTTTCCGGTTTTCAAACCCTACTGCGCATGTGCGAATGATTTATTCCGATGGAAAGTGTGACATTAGTGAACGTTTTTATATTCTGAAAACATTTTTCTGGGCCCATGTACACAGTTGGATTGTAATCCGACCATTGATCCCATCAAGATATTTTATACATGTAACCGCGGCTTATAGGGTCCACTCTCAACGTGGCGGGGGCGTGGCATCACGATGGTGTCTCTCCATCGGGATGTCAGTCATCCATCACGCTGGACGATGATGTCGTCCATCGGCACAACCCTAATTCTTAACACCAATACTTAGTAATCTGGGAAATATCAAAACATACAAACAAAATTAAACATTGTGTGGCAGGCAGAGGGCCACTTGATTGGGATCACCTGGCACACCAGNGTTGCTGCCGCACCATTCTTATTGTTATCACTGTGTAGATCGCAGGCAGTGTTTGGCCGCTCATGCAACTGGTTCTTCACTACCTAGAGACCTACATATGGGGTCCACTCTCAACGTGGCGGGGGCGTGGCATCACGATGGTGTCTCTCCATCGGGATGTCAGTCATCCATCACGCTGGACGATGATGTCGTCCATCGGCACAACCCTAATTCTTAACACCAATACTTAGTAATCTGGGAAATATCAAAACATACAAACAAAATTAAACATTGTAAACATTATTTTTAAAGGAGTGTGGATCCAAACTACCAAATACTTATAATTATAATTAAGGTCAATAATGTTTTTGAGCAAAACTGAAATGACTCATGTTAATAAGGAAATACAAATAAATTGGATAAAGAAATATCTTCAAATGTCTTAGTTTTGATCAGTGTGGTCGTTTATTCTGCAGTCAGCTCAAGAAAATCTACAAGGGGGGTGGTTCTCCTGGTCAATGGGGCACTGTTTAAAGAAATAAAGAAGAAGAAGATTCCAGACCAGATTTAACAAACTACTACAAACGGTACATACAAACCATTCACAGACTTGACATTAATGGCAATTTCAAACAATGCATAATGTATGTGAAGGTTAAATTGAGAAAACATAGACAGAAAGCTCCCTGGAGGAACGATGATCTAGTTAGGGCACAGGAACAACAGTGCCGCAGAGCTGAGCGAAAGTGGCGCAAGTCAAAACTCCAGGTTCATTATGGAATGTATAAGGGGGAGTTGTACGCTTACAACCAGATCTTATGCAGAACAAGGGAAAGGTACTTCTCTGAAATCATTGGAAGTTGCAGCAGCAACTCTCGTGTCCTGTTCACAACAGTAAACAGATTAACTAACCCCCCAACCCAGCTACCAATAGAACTGGTTTGCACACCTAAATGTAATGAGTTTGCTGTATTTTTTAATGACAAGGTTCAGGGCATTAAAAAAGCCATCAACTCCACAACACATATAACTATCCAACGGCCTACTCACTCTAAGCTGACTCACTTTGTACCTGTCACTGAACAAACTGTCCAAGAGACCATCACCCGTCTGAGCTCGTCTACATGCTGCCTTGATGTGTAACCCACTAGATTTCTAAAGTCTGTCCTGAACAGTGTGTTGCCATCAATTACACAAATAGTTAACAAGTCTCTTCAATCTGGAATACTTCCTGAGGCCTTAAAAACTGCAGTCATTAAACCCCTCCTGAAAAAGAGCGGTCTTGATCCCACTGTACTGAATAATTACAGACCTATCTCTAATCTGCCATTTTTAGGAAAAGTCCTTGAAAAAGTTGTCTACCAACAGCTCACCGACTTTCTCTTATTAAACAATTCATTTGATGTTTTCCAGTCAGGTTTTAGACCCCATCATAGCACAGAAACTGCTCTTATCAAGGTAACCAACGACATCCGCCTGAACACTGATGATGGCAAAATCACTGTCTTAATCCTGCTAGACCTGAGTGCTGCCTTTGATACTGTTGATCATGGGATCCTTTTGCAGAGACTCCAAGACTGGGTTGGCATCTCTGGATCTGCCCTAAGCTGGCTCAAGTCTTATCTGGAAGACAGGAAATATTTTGTTGAAATTGGGAGTTGTGTCTCAGACTACATGGCCTTGACTTGTGGTGTGCCCCAGGGATCGATCCTGGGACTCCTTCTGTTCAACCTCTACATGCTGCCACTAGGGCAGTTAATACGCAGTAATAACATTTCTTATCACAACTATGCAGATGATACTCAGATCTATGTGTCACTGACAACAGGGGAATATGGGCCGGTGGATTCACTCAACCACTGTTTCCAGCAGATCAGTGCGTGGATGCAGAACAACTTTCTCCAGCTAAACTCAGACAAGACCGAAGTTATTATTTTTGGCCCACAGAAACAAAGAGAAAGAGTCAGCAGCTACCTTCATTCTCTGTCTCTTAAACCCTCAAATCAAGTCAGAAATCTAGGGGTAATCATGGACTCTGACCTGAACTTTAACAGCCATATCAAGTCAGTAACATCAGTGGCATTTTACCATCTGAAAAACATTGCAAAAATCAAAAACATAATGTCAAAGCCAGACCTGGAGATACTTATCCATGCATTTGTCTCCAGTAGGTTAGACTACTGTAACGGCCTGCTCACCGGCCTCTCCAAACGAGCTGTAAAACAGCTTCAGTACATCCAGAATGCTGCTGCTCGAGTCCTGACCAAAACCAGGAAGTATGATCACATTAGTCCTGTGCTCAGGTCTCTGCACTGGCTCCCTGTACCTGAAAGAATAGACTTCAAAGCAGCTCTGCTTGTGTACAAGTCTCTCCATGGCCGAGCACCAAAGTACATCTCTGACATGTTAGTGCCATATGAACCATCTCGTACTTTGAGGACCTCAGGGTCCGGCCTCCTGTTGATTCCCAGAGTCAGAACTAAACAAGGGGAATCAGCGTTTCAATATTCTGCAGCTAAAATCTGGAACAGCCTCCCTGAAGGCGTAAGACAGGCCTCTTCTGTGTTCATGTTCAAATCTAGACTTAAAACATTTCTGTTTAGCCGTG
>JAUDJI010000228.1:0-18027 GCA_037389245.1 Oryzias sinensis | reverse complement strand
TGCTAGTCTCACAATCACAGCAATCCACGTTGTCTTTCCGTTCAACACTTCTTCACTCATTTACGACACTTTGGAAAATGCTGAGAGTTCCCACACGAACCACGTATCGTCCTTTCTGTCCAAAAACCTCACAAACGTCCCAACAAAACACCACCGACCTCTCAACACAAGCTAACGCTGCTAGCCTGCTAACAAGCTAACGCTGCTAGCGCCTCGTGCTGTTCTTCTTCTTTGTTTGGCTAACAGCGTCATGGTGCTTTAGCGCCACCAGCTGGTGTGGAGTGTTGTCTGTTGCTCATATTATGATGTCGATGGCGGGGGAAATGAATTAAGATAAATAATAATGATAATAACAATAATATAATAAAACATTCTAGGCCAAAAGAAAGTGGTCTGAGAAGAAGCAGCTCTGAAGCTCTGCAGCTGACGGTGCAGCTTCAGGACTCATGAGGAGGACCACACTGCAGCGCCTCCTGCTGAAGCATCAGAGAGTCTGCAGACAGAAGATCCTTCCAACAGCAAAGAGGTCTGCAGGAGCTCTTTCCACCACCAGCAACAACCAGAACCAAGCAGGACCTACAAGAAGTTCAGCCACTAAACTTCCACAACTCAGAAGCTCTGAGCTCCGGCTGAGTCTGCAGAGATGCTGAGCTCCTCAGCTGCTGCAGCTCCCACAGTCACATGAAGGTCTGCAGCTGCAGCAGGAAGTCCAGATGTTTGCAGCTGCTGCAGCTCCCACAGTCACATGAAGGTCTGCAGCTGCATCAGTCTGGTGCTGTTTTCCAGTCAGTGTTCTTCATAGATTCTAAAATAGATTTATTTCTTTGAAGCTTTTTTCCTGAAATTTGAAAAGTTTGAGCATTTTCTGCCAGAATTGATCCAAATTGTTTTGATTTGGTTGTTTTCTCTTTTCTACATTTGACCAAACTCAAAGTGGGAGGAGTCATCTTTCTTTAGTTCCTCTGAATCATGGACAGAAGTTGTAGATGTTCCACTAGAACAGTGTGTTCTTCTTCTGTGGATGTTCTAGTGTTCTGAGCACATTGGTAAAGTCTGCTGCATTTTCTGTCAGCTTCCATTTTCAGCATTTGGATCCTCAAAGTTCAGGAAGAAACCGGAATCCAAACTGCTTCCAGTTTCCATGTTTGGGATCTTCTGGACCTGTTGAAGGACACAGATTCTTTCCACATCATGAAGCTGTTCTTCTGAACCCAAACGGCCCACAGTTCTATGCTGATGATGCTCTTCTTCACCAACAGCCTCTCAGATCACAGATGCTGCAGTTTGCTTGGTTTGCTGGAAAGCAGCAGCGCTGCCACGCCCACCTGAAAGAGCCTCAGAGCTTCTCCAGCTGATGTCTTCAACACTGGGACTCCATCCCTTCTTCCATTCATCTTTCTGTCCGTTTGCTTTGAGGCCCAGATCCTCACCTGCTGCTGGCTTTGGTTCAGCAGCTGCTGACTGGAACGCTGAAGCTCAGAGCGTCCGGCGCTTTGATCTTCTGCACATTCAAGTGTGGAACAGATGCAGAGAAAAGCTCCAAAGTTCTCAGAGGAGCATTGATTCAGCAGATCTTTAGTTTCTGGAGACGACTTCAATGGAAGAAGGAAAACCACATGGATTCAAACTGAAACTCTGTCAGAGTCAATAAAGTTTTTTCAAAGATGAAGTTCTTGAAGGACAAAGCTCTCCTTCACTGTCAACACACACAGATGATCAGAACAGTTCCACATGTGTCTGCATGTTCTGGGAAGTTCTCCGGTTCCTGGGTTCCTCTGATCACGGGTCCAGCAGCGTGTTTCAGGAACACGGATGATCCAGAACATGGGATCAGACTGAAGTCAGCAGCTTTCAGCTCCTTTTGGGCTTCAAGCCCAGAGAGAAGACAGAAATGTGAGGAAGGCAGAGAACATGAAGGGTTCCTGACAGGAAAGAGAAGTTGGAGCCAGAAAGCCTAGAACCGGATCAGGACCAACTCTGGACAGTCCTTTTAGTGGTGGAGCACAGACAGAAGCAGCATCATGTTTGTCACAGAGACGTGAGCTTTGAGGAGCCACTCTGCAGCTTGACCCTCTCAGATGTCAGCAGCTGTTTGTGTCCTCAGATCCAGTCAGACACCAACATGTTCCTCAGAGAACAGCATGTCAGCACACACTGCACACGCTTGGATCCATGCAGACGTGTTGGAAGCCAGAGCTTCAGGCCGGCCTTCAGTGGATCTGTCCGTTCATGCTGAATGGGAGCAGAAGAACGTCTGTTTCAGCTCTGCTGCTTCAGCTCCACTCAAACTGCTGGGAACTCCAAACTCTCTCAGAGGAGAAAAACAGCAGAAAGCTTTCTGCAGCTGCTCTCACAGTGGATCTTCCTCTGTCTTCTTCAGCAGCAGATGATGAAGAGTCACTTTCTTCAGGTTCCTCTCAGTCCTGACCTTCATTCCTGATGGACCAAAGCAGACTGACAGCAGCTCTTTAGCTCCACAAAGAAAACTCTGCAGTTTCCCAAAAACCTTCTGAAGCAGAAAAACCAGGAGACTTCCTGTCTGTCTGTCTGTCTGTCAGTGTTGGAGTCTTCCTCCATCTTCAAATGATGAAGGTTTCTGCTTTGGAACATTCCAGAAAGCCTTTTGAAAGCCTCCTGATGATGCTGGAGGACAGGGAGGAGCGCAGGAGGATGCAGGAGCTCCCAGAGGAGGAGAGGCAGGAGGAGCAGAGGGAGCGGCTGCTGGAGCAGAAGCAGCTGCAGACGCACTTTTGGCTCTGGGCTTCAAACTTTGATCAGGAGGAAGAGGAGGAGCTAAAGAGGAGCAGGAATGCTGGGAGTGGGACTGGAATTCAGACTGAATCCAACATTTAGGGACAAAAATGGCGTCTTCCAGAAATAAATCAGAATCAGAGTTTTTATTGTCATTGTGTTGGGTTCAAACAACCTGCAACATCATAACAATTCAAAAAGGAAAGAAAGACCAACGGACAAAGGTACCTTTACGAGGAGAGCAGACAGAGATCTACCCAGTAAACAATCTCTCTCCACTCTGGCGCAAATTCTGCTGCCTCCTCTTTTAATAAGTTGATTTGGGTTGTCCCTAAGTTACACATGCGCTGAGCTCTAAGGAGGGGAAACAGATAAAAACACAGCTGCAGCGCTATCAGAAAGCATTTATTACAACATGTCTGTCCTTCCACAGTCTTCTCAAATCATCTCTGGACCTGCAAAGCCGTTTCTCACAGATAAACTAACACAGACCGTCCTTCGATTCATTTTAGACATAGCTAACACAGGTTCTCAGGAGAATGCTGAAAAGACGCAAAGATAAACATTTTCTCCCAAGGGTGTCACCTCCACCTTCCTGTGAAACAGATTTGGACACACACAGACACTTCTGCAAACATGATTATATCACCTATACATATATAGCAAGGTGATGCATAAAATAAGCAAATATGAGATAACCTATATACATTATTCCAACACATTGTAGATGGTGATACAATGAAATTGCAGCAGCCTTGAAGTGATGAAGTTAAATAAAATAAAATAAAATAAAATAGAATAACTGTGTTTACATCTCTAACAAAAAATGAACAATATGTACAGAAACTGTTAAATATTAAATATGTATGGACAAAATAGAATGGAATGAGTGGAGTTGCTGTGAGCGCAGCATAGTAGATATTGTGTTATTGCACAGAAGTCAAGATATTGCACACATGTGTAGTCAGAGATTTAGCATTTGTAAAAAGTCAGAGTGGGTGTAGTTGGTGGAAGTGTGTGTATTCCGTATGGTGATTTCCTGTGGAAAAAAGCTGTTCCTGAGTCTGTTTGTCCTGGTTCTGATGGACCTGTAGCTCCTTCCAGAGGGCAGCAGTTCAAACAGAGAGAAAGCAGGATGGGTGGAGTCAGTGATGATGTCAGTCACTCTGATGAGGCAGCATGACTGGTAGATGTCCTTCAGTGAGGGGAGGGGGCAGCCGATGATCCTCTTCTGTCTTTACCACTCTCTGGAGGCTCTGCCGTTCTGCTTCAGTGCAGTGGGAGAACCACACTGTGATGCAGGAGGACAGGATGCTCTCAATGGTTGAGCGGTAGAAGGTTACCAGCAGCTCCTGGTTCACATTGATCTTCCTGAGTCTTCTCAGGAAGTGCAGGTGCTGCTGAGCCTTCCTGATGGTGTTGTTAGACCCTGTGAGGTCAACAGAGATGGTGGTGCCCAGGAGGGTGAAGCTGTGGACCCTCTCCACACAGTTTCCATCGATGTAGAGTGGGGGTGGATCTGCTCTGTTCTTCCTGAAGTCCAGGATGATCTCCTTGGTCTTGGTGGTGTTCAGGATGAGGTTGTTAGCCTGACACCACCTGGACAGTTTCAGGACTTTGTCTCTGTGGGCCGTCTCGTCGTCCCCAGAGATCAGTCCCACCACAGTAGTGTCGTCTGCAAACTTCACTATGGTGTTGCTGGTGTGGGCTGGTCTGCAGTCTGCTGTGTACAGCATGTCCGTCACTGAGGAGTGACGTCACTGAACACCGTCACTGCCTGGACCTCTTTCTGGGTCCTAGTGCCCTAAAGGCTACAGCTCCTGGTTCCACAAGAAAAAAGTCCATTCTAGAGGCCGCTCTGACGTCATCATCATCAAAGACAGCGTTACCTAGCAACCATACCAAGACCATAGCAGCTATAGAGGGAAACACAACAAACCATCAACGGCGGTTAAAGCAGTCAGACGTTTGTTCTGCAGCTCAGCAAAAATCTCTGCTTTAGGTTTTGGGGAGAAAAACAAAGGAAAACACACGGAGAAGGATTCTGCAAAGGAAATCCCAAGTTCTATTGGTAAGTCAGCGTCCTGGAAACATGCTTTGTTGGTTCTGAAGTGGCATGAATGCAGACTTAGATTGGTTTGTTTCCTTGGATTCTTCAGATTGATTCAAGCTGTAAATGTTGTCAGCATAAAGCAAGTTTGGACTAAACTAAAGCAGAAAGTGGCTTTGAAGATGGTCAGGAGAAATGAGGGCTTTTTTCAGGAATTCTGGGAAGAGGAGGACTTCTCCAAACAACCAGAATCTAGGAGGAGGTTTTTTCAGCATTGAGATCAGGATTTAGCATGAGCTTCAATCCCATTTTGGTTCAATCCAAATGTTTACCGTCATATTCAGGAGTTCAACTCTGAAAGCCACCATGACATCATAGACATCAAAGACCCTGTTACCTAGCAACCAAACACAACAAACTGTAGACTATTCAAACTGGACATTTTGGGGCAACAATTCTTTTCTAACTCAAGTTTTGATGAAAAATCCAAATGATGGAAACAGATTGTGTAAAGGAAATGAGGATCTATTGGTGAGTCACAGTCCTGGAAACATGAGTTGTGCTCTGATGAAGACGCCTGATCCAAATGTGGATTTTTGAAATGTTCTTCATGAGATTCAAACTGATTGAAGCTTTGAATTAAAGGTGTCAACACATTTCTGCATTGGATTCATTCTGTTTCAGTGTCTAAGGTTGGTTTTGTGGCAGAAACCAAGTTTTTGTTGAACAGTAGCGTTTGAAAAAGCAGAAAGTGGCTTTGAAGATGGTCAGGAGAACTTCTTTGAAGAGGAGGACTTCTCCAAACAACCACAACCTTAGAGGAAGTTTTCTGAGCATTCATAGAATGCTTTTACAATGACTCATCATTTTCCACAAGAAGCTAATGAGTTTTTCCAAATGCATGCTGGATATTCTTAGTTCTAGCTTGGAAAGCACTTTGTGGGATTTCCCTGGAAAACCTGCTTTATCAATCATTTTGGTCTCTTTTTCTTCTTCTAAGTTCCAGCTTGGTGAGTGTGCAGGTCGCCATGGCAACCACTGTCCAGGTCAAAGGGAGGACCACGGCCATCCAGTCTCCAGGCTTTTGGATTGATTTGGATTTGAGAAACATTTGTTTCCCACGTTTTAATAGTAGAATTCAACACGGGACATATAGTGGATTGTAAGAATAGGAACAAAAACAGCAACAACAAAATAATCCTCCTCCCCTTAAAACATGCATTTGACTCTGAACAAGTCTAAAACAAATCCAAGCAAAGACCAGCGCTGGGGCTCCTGCTAGTTTCGTTTAGAAGAGCCTGCCTCTTCAAAACATAGAATGTTCAACAACTAGAGCTAAAAATGTCTGTTGGTAGATTTCTGGATGTTGGCCGTATCCCAGCGAGCAAGGCCAAGTCAGCCCCAGATGGTTTCAAAGTGGACAGAAAATGTTTTTAGGAGTTTCTAGAATGTTCAACAACTAGAGCTAAATGAAACTAGTGCATGAAATGACAAAGAACTTCCTGTTTGAAAGGAATCTCATGATGGCTTCCACCTGTCTCTTTGCTTTTCCTTTCTTTTTTGGGTTTCTCCTCTTTGGGAGGTTACACAAAACTGCACTTTAACCCAGAAGGAAACAACAACCGCTCCACAATCCCTGAATCCCCTACAGCAGGGGTCTCAAACTCAATTTATCTGGGGGCCACTGAAGGCAGGGTCTAGCTGAGGGAGGGCCGCAACTTCAACGCACACACACACACGCAACTTGTGAGTGTCTGAGAGCCAATACATTTGTATGGAACATGTACTACACTATTACTGTACTCTATTATTAACTGTTTTCTGTACAAAATGTACTTATAAAACTCATTCAAATATGTAAATACAAAATTCAATAAGTAGACAAATCAGTAACATATTTCTGTTCATTTAGTCTTCTATATCTGCTGTTTTCTAATTTAAACATCCCTATTAACACAGTTCAGTTAAATTGTTGAATTCTAACTATTAAACACTAAAGAAGACTCCAATTCTACAGTTTTGTAACCTCCATCAATAGTTCTTCTCTTGTCTCCCAAACAGATCAGACCCTCAGTGTGGATGAAGATGATTGTCTGTAAATCTGGACTTGGACTTATAGAAATTTAAGGTGGAGACGTCAGAGAGGATGTGCTCCCAATTTTGAATCTGTGTTGAGTTTTTTTTAAGTTTACTTTTTAAAACACAAATTAGTAAAAGAGAAACAAAATTCAGTAAACATTTTTGGATTTTCTTCCTTATGACTTTTTGCACAATAAAACCCTGGTCACCAGTTATTGTAGAGCAGCCGGTCAGCCACTCCAGACAGAATTGGATCAGAAATTCAATCAAATGTCTGTGAATCCATGATTTCCTTAGAATATTTGACTTTAAATTCAGATCCATCTGGTTCAAAGGATGAAACTGCAGCATTTCAGTAATGAGTTTGTGTCAGATAAATGCATCTAGACATTAAAGAAAAACACAATTATAAACAACAAACCACAACAATAATCAAGTTTCTCATGCACGAGGGAGAGGAGCAAGAGTGACAGAAAACGTCTGCCACGCTTCTCTTCTCAAAGGTCTGCCTCTCCTCGTGCTGCTTTTATTAAGAACACAAGTGGGAGGTCACAATTTCAAGACAAAGAGAAAAGTTCATTAGGGGGTGTCGTCAAAGGACCCTTTTGGTTGGATTCTAAGTTCAAACAGTATCCCTTATCAGCTAAGGATAGTGTGTCGTAAACCCCCTCTTCCTGGCTGGGGATGAGAAGCAGATGAACAAACACACAGAACTGTTTTCAGAAAAGGTATAAAGGTCAATCTGAGTTAACATTTAAACATACATTTCACCAATTCATTTACACAATGATAATACTAAAACAATTTCCTTCACAGTTTGATAAATATGTGTAAATTCTATATCGCTTTGACTACAATGCTTGAAATAAATCAATAAATGTTTCCGGTGATATATTGCTATAGTTCATTTGGCAATACTTGTATTGATCTCAAATGCTGTCAGGAAATTGATTTAATTATTGATTTTAATTATTTATGAGTGTGATACAGTGATCCCTTGATTATCGCGGGGGTTACGTTCCAAATAGAACCCGTGATAAGCAAAACCTGTGAAGTAGAAACCTTTATTTTTTTTACAATTATCATACAATGAAATACACTATTATACATTGAAAAGAAAGAACAAACCATTTAACAGGCTAAATCAATTGTTTTTTTAACAAATAAAAGTACTTTAGAAACGTTTTTTCAACAAATAACTTCTGTAGTGTGCTGTCAAATAATAATTTCAATCATCGACAAGAACAGAAGGCTTTAAATTGCTGAGATTAGCCCCGCCCACCGCGACCCGAGTGGATTAAATGGAGGAAAATTTAAAATGATTATGAAAAAAATAAAAAAGTACAGTGGGACAGATAGTGACTCCGGTCTTCTTTTTCACTGCTCTTCATACTGAGCCGCTGCATCCTCTGCAGCGTTTTTTCCTTTTGAAGCCCGCGGTGCAGCTGCAGGTGTGTTTGTTCGGGAGAGGAACATAGTGATAGGCAGTTGTTGTCGCTCTTTTTTCTTCTTTGCTAAAGATCCTTATACACCGACATGCCCCCATCGATTATGTTGGAGAACTGTAATGATCGAAGGGTCCCATTCTTGAGCTACTCGCTGAGTGACTTTTTAGCCAATCAGAATGCAGAACACAATGCACAATCCAAATCCGTGAAGTAGCGAAACCGTGAAAAGCAAACCGTGATATAGCAAGGGATCACTGTATTTCCTTTGATCTTTTGTCCATTTTCCACAACCTTGAACAGACTTTTTTGTCTGTCAAACACCAAGAGGTGATAGATGAGTGAGATGATGGAAATAAATTCACTTTGATGCAGACTCCTTTCTATTCATTTTTCTTTCTTTAAATCCATTAAACCCAATGCATTATATCAATTGTATGGATGAGAACTGATTTTTAATAAGAAGAAGCTGTTAGTTAGTTGCCGGTCTGGAATCATAAGCAGTGAGTCTAAGCCCCGCCCCCACCTCTCTACATGTTCGTTGTTTTCCCCCGCATGCAACCCCCGCCCCCCTCCAGCATGTTCTACACAGACGCAGCATACGGTCATCATAGCAGCAAGGTGACAGGATAGTAGGGGCGTCCTGACGCAAATTGAATTAATTTTACGCAGAAATGGGTGGTCTTAACCTAGGGCAGGGGTCGGGAACCTTTTTGGCCGAGAGAGCCATAAACTCCACATATTTTTAAATGTAATTTTGAAAGAGCCATACAATAATGCAGTGTCCCTTTCCAACACTGAAGCATGGAGACTTAACCTCTTTTAGGGTTCTTTATTCTGGTTACTGAATGCTGCAACAAACGCCGTACAATTAATTCACACTCCTCAGTCTCTCCCGCCGAGACGAGAGAGCTTCTCCAAACTTTGTATTCCCTCACTGCCGCATCAGCCCTCCCATTTCCCTTATTCGGCCCATAGCTGAACCCCATTGGTCCAAAATCCCCAACGACAGGCTGAGTGACAGAACTGAGGGCCAATCAGATCTCTGCATGATGCGTTCAATGAACTCTGGAACATATAACGCGATCCAACAGCCACCCAGTTAAACTCAGTCCGCTACAATTTGTTTTAAACTAAAAATACAAGTGAATGTGTGCATTTGATGTAATTTGAACACTTTTAAAGTCCAATAAGTCTGTGAGTTCTTTTTAATAACATTGTTATGCTGTTGCTAATAAATGATGAGTATTTCTTAGCATTGTGACCGAGCGATGGGGAAGGTTCAATAATCAGCCACTCTGTAGTCACAAACGACTCGGGACAATCAGTCTGCCATTTAGTGAATCTGCTCACCACTCCTTTATTCTTCTTCAACTCAAAATCCACAATACTCTCTGAACTTGCCACGCCCCCTGGTCTCTAGGGTAACTCGGGAGGGGCACACCTCTCCCAAAATAAAAGATCCAAGAAGTTGGTTACAGCATTAATGGGACTCCTGGTGCTGCGTGGTGGTTTTGCTGATGGTCTAGTCTGGTTGATACGTGGCGAGTTTCAGTTTCATGCAGGTGTTGAGTCTTCCATCCGTTAAACGTGATCATAGGTTGGTCTGAATATTCTTTAGATGTGAGAAAGACTGCTCATATGCAAACGTGGAGCCAAACACGCATACTCACACTCTGCAGTGAGTGACGGGTTCTGTGTTTTAAGTTATGACCATGTGCCCATTACCCCTACACCCTTTCTTCCTCACTCATCCCGATCCTGCAACTGCACGCTCTTTCTCAGATACGGGAGCGTGCAGTTGCAGGAACAGCAATTAACAGGTTTCTGGCTGTTAAAACTCTGTGATATAATAGATAATAGTAAACTGATAGTGCTGGTGCTGATTTTTCTCTCTCCAAGCACCGCTACTACTGCGCGCCCCTCTGGCATCGCATCGCGAACAAGAAGGACTGGTCTAATGAAAAAAAGATGTTATAATTAAAGATTTGTCTGTGAGCCAGATGTGACCATCAAAAGAGCCACAGGTTCCGACCCCTGGTCTAGGGGGATAGAAAGTTTTTTTTCTTTTTCTTTTTTGGGTGCTCACATGTCCCCTACGAGATCGCCACTGACTGTCTTTCCAGAAAAACTTTCCATCCTATAACAGACTCTGGTCTTTCTCTGCTCACTTCCTCCTGCCCGCTCTGACGATGTTAAAGGCACCACAACAATCTGAGGACAAGATAGTTATTTTATAAACACACAGAGCTGCAGCATTTTGGACCGTTTAGCTCTTTCTGCTATCGTATATCTTTGGTAGCGTTCCTGTGTGAGCTTCCTTGTCTTGTATTCGCGCCGCTTGCTATCGAACAACAGCCCCGGCCCCCGTGCACACAAATAGCCAGAGAGACCTGTCCTCTTCAGTCATAATAGCGAAATTACTATAATCATTAAATAACGAAAAATTTACTGAGTTGGTGATTTACATATGGCAGATAATGTTCATATTTTGTGGGACACATAAAGGCTACTTCTCCAGTATCGATAGCAGAACCGTTGAGGTCAGATCTTAACAATACTGGGGTCTTGAAGAATGTTGCCCCGGGGCTCGTTACCCATCCTTATTACCTAAAAATACACGTTGGTATTTTTCGAGTTATTTCTCTTCATTTTCAATGCTCCCCAACTCAAATGTCTCAGGAGACAACGGAGGACGCTGGACAACTCCACTCATTTAAACTTCTTTTTATTTTAAACAAATGGAATGGATGAGAGCTTGTTAACCTTGAAATAAAACAGAACATAATTAAACAGACATCAGAAATGTTTGTTGTTCAGCTCACCATGACTGCCAGACAAAACCCCCACCTGCACACTGTCACCTAGTTAAATACCTCTTCCCATCCAATGAGTTATATCACAAGAGGAGACACGCCCGCTTTAGAAGCCTGGCCGACGGTGGCGGAGCGCAACGCCATCTTGGTGAGGTCGACGACGCCCACATGACAATGATTTCTATTGCTTTTAGAGGTGTCTAAGTAGCTTTTATATACTATATATATTTTTACATTTATATATATTTATACATATATGTAATTATATTATATTTATATATATATAATATATATATAGACACATCATTTGTTGTTGTTAAAGAAGAGAAACAGTCAGCCTTAAAAGCTCAAACTTTAATGAAAATGCATTGTTGCAGGACTTCTTACAAATAAAAAAATTATTACAAAGAATTAAAAAAAAATTAGAAAACATTTAGGAGTTTTAGACCTCTTTGACATGTAATTCAAATTATTTAGAAAAACCCAACAATAAAAATCCATCCATCCATCCATCTTCCTCCGCTTATCCGGGACCGGGTCGCAGGGGCAGCAGACTGAGCAGAGATGCCCAGACTTCCCTCACCCCAGCCACTTCCTCTAGCTCCTCTGGGGGGACCCCGAGGCGTTCCCAGGCCAACCGAGAGACGTAGTCTCTCCAGCGTGTCCTGGGTCTTCCCCGGGGCCTCCGCCCAGTGGGACATGCCCGGAACACCTCTCCAGGGAGGCGTCCAGGAGGCATCTGGACTAGATGCCCGAGCCACCTCAACTGGCTCCTTTCGATGCGGAGGAGAAGCGGTTCTACTCCGAGCTCCCTGCGGGTGACCGAGCTTCTCACCCTATCTCTAAGGGAGCGCCCAGCCACCCTACGGAGGAAGCTCATTTCAGCCGCTTGTATTCGGGACCTCGTTCTTTCGGTCATAACCCATAGCTCATGACCATAGGTGAGTACTGGAACGTAGATCGACCGGTAAATTGAGAGCTTTGCTTTTCGGCTCAGCTCTCTCTTCACCACGACGGACCGATAGAGCGACCGCATAACTACGGACGCCGTACAAACAATAATAATAATAATAAATCAATAGTAAGTCAATACAAACAATAAATAGTAACAATACACAAATACTAAGTCAATAAATAATAAAAATAAGTCTATTAATAATAATTAAATAAATATTTAAAATAAGTCCAAAAGTGAACAATAGATTTAACTTAAAAAAACCACCAACAACAAAGAAAAACAATAGATTTATACTGATTCATGTGAGTGATCAATTTGTGTAACACAGATGTTATGGTGTCGGGTTTCAAGCAAACAGTCTAGCCTCTTATCTAAATCTGTTTCCACAAATGTTCTGAACATAGCCAGACTATTGCTAGTTGGTACCACAGTAATCCATCTGGGTTAGCTATTTTTATTGCTAAAATCCACTTTTTCCTTAGGTCTGAATCCATTGGAAACCTGTAAGAAAAGTTCAGTCTCCCGCACAATGAACTGGTATTATGAAAAAAATGTGTTCACATACATACACTGCAGCAGTAAATTGACCTCAACAAGATGGCGGTACTCACCTCCCATGAGGAATCACGTGATGTCTCCTCTAGTGATATAACTCATTGTTCCCGTCTACCTACCTGGTAGATTAGGATTCACATTTCCCTTATACTGCCCCCTGCAGCTATGGAGTTGATCCTACCTGGAACAATCCTCCAAATCAATGTTCAGGAGCAAAAATAAAGAAAAAAGAAGACAAAAAGGCAGGATAGCCAAATCTTAACAGTAGGGAGCCGGTTTAGCTTGTGCTGGTTTGCGGCGCCTTCCGTCCATGAAACCAGGGTTCGAATCCGGGCTGCTCCCTGTTCTCCTCTCTACCTCTGTGCCGGTTCCAAGCCCGGTTGCTTTGAGAGGGTTGTGTCAGGAAGGGCATCCGGCGTAAAACACATTGCCAAGATTACCATGCGACTCGTTCGCTGTGGCGACCCCTGATGGGAAAAGCCGAAAGAGAAACAACAACAACAACAGCCAAATCTTAACAGTATTTATTGATCATTTTATTTTAGTGTAAACTTACACCAGAAAATATCCATAAAAATACTAATAAGGTACCAGAGTGAAAAGCAGCAGATTAAAAGGAGTTAATAGATCAAAACGATACCTACCTCTACTAGATGTTAACTTTGCTAGATGTTAACTCTAATAATTCAAACAACTAATTTTTATTCTAAAATAATTCATTTTGTGAATTTTGTTTTACATATTTTGTCAGCAGTGAAACTAATTGTCTAGTATCATTAGATTGAAATGTATTGATCCTTTTTTGCTTTTGATAGTGGTGGCTTGGAGAAGATGAAAACCTAAAAAAGCTGTCAGGATAAGACAAGACAAGACTTTATTGATCCCTGGAGGGAAATTCAGTTGTTACAGCAGCCAAACAAGAAATATAGCAGTTAAAAAAAACAAATAGTTAGTAAAAATTAAAATAGTAACAAAAAGTGGAAGTAAAAGTACACATCATAAATGAATAGGTAAATCCAGCAGCAGTTTCAACAGTCCTAAATTGTGTCATAACTGCTGCTGGGAAGCAAATCATTGGGACAAAGAACCTCCTGTAGCGGATCATATATCAAAACAACAAACAAGTTTTATTTTATTTATTTTTTTTGAAAAGTTCATTTCTACACATTAAATACTCACTTGTGCCTCCCTCTAATGAAGTTACTGCATCAACATGGTATGGAGGCCATCAGCCTGTGGCTCTGTGTACATGAAAGGAAAGCTCAGATTGCTATGGAGTTCATTATAACATTGGTTTCACCCCAGAAGTTTTAAGCATTAAAAGATTATTTTAAAATATTTAATTTTTCTGAGATACAGAACTTTTCCCTTGTAAAATAAAGTCTTCTGCTGTGGTACAGAGGTTGAGAGGTCGACCTTTTATCAGAAAAGTTTAGAATTTAGAGTTTACACTAAATCCTTACCTTGCCAAGAAAGTGTCTTACAGGTTCTCATGTGTTTGTTGACACCAGATACTTGACTAAAACTTTTATCACATTTTTTACAAGTAAAAGGCTTTTCTCCTGTGTGAGTTCTCATGTGTAATTTGAGAGTAGATATTTGATTAAAACTTTTTTTACATTCTTTACAAGAAAAAGGCTTTTCTCCTGTGTGAGTTTTCATGTGTCTTTTGAGAGTAAATATACGACTAAAGCTTTTCTCACATTCTTTACAAGAAAATCTCTTATCTTCTGCATGGATTCTTATATGAATTCTGAACAGAGATATGTTACCAAAGCTATCACCACATTCTTTACAGATATAACATCTTTCATCAGACCCAGTTTCCATGTAGTCAGACGGGTTCGTTATTATTCTTGAGTTTTCACCAGACCTGATAGAGGAAAGTCTTTCTTCTTTTGGAGATTGTTTGTATTTCTTACCAAGATTTGTCTTCTTGGGATTTTTTCTAACATCAGACTCACACTGACCTGCTGACATGTGAGAGCTGTCCACACTTTGGACATGACTTCTGTCTCTTCTCTTCCTCTGATCTCTGTTCTGTGAGTCTGTCTCTTCATCTGTAGTTGATGTTGATTCCTCATGTTGGTTTCCTTCTTCATCCTGACTATCAGTTACATTAAAGTTCTGCTGATTGTTTAGATCTGCTTCACTGTTCTCATCTTCCTCATAAGTAGGAATCTCCATCAAAGTATCAGTCTCCTGCTTCAGGTCAAGCTGCTCTTCATCCTGACTGATGCAGAGTTCCCCTGGTTCCTCTTTAATCTGTGAAGGTTCCGGTTCTTCATGTTCCACACTGAAGTTCCTCTGCTGGATGCAGAGATCTTCCTCTTTATTCATCCAACACTGGTGGAGGACTGCCGGGACACAAGAACAGATACTATGGTGACTTTATTTATTATTAAGTATCAATACAAATGATTGCAGTATCATTCAGTATATGCACATTAAAAAACATTTAATAAAAAAAGGGTTTTGTTTTCTTTAACACAACAGTATAAAACTGCTGAAAAAGGCCCCCTTACACCTCCCCACTATGAGGAGAGCTGTTTCAGTCAATAAATAGTCTGAACCAGTTAAAGATAGAATATATTTTTTCTTTGTTTTTTTTAAGGAAATGAAATTACAGAGAAGTAATTCATAAAAGGTACAAACAGGTCTTTAATGTTATATAACTGTATACCCAAATTAAATCATGCTGAGATAAATAGGACAGATTTACTAGAAAGGGGACGGAGGGATTAATAGAAAATGTACTTTTAACCTGACTCTATCTCCAATTATTTTGATATGAAATTACAAAAAGGAAAACAGTTTGAAAACAAACAGAATGTTTTAGATTATTGTCACTATTGACTGTAAAGATGCAGGCATCTATAATAAATGTTTGACAGTCTCTGAGGCTTCTTTCAGCACACCAGCTGTGTTATGTTAGAAATATGCTGCTAATAAAGCTACATTCACATGTCTATTATTGTATTTATTTTGTTTAGAAATCACCTCCAGGACCGAGGTCTGGGGCCCCATCGATCGGGGTCAGAAACTTGCCTGTGGTGGTGTTGGTGGGTGTGTTTATGTGTGCGTGTTAGCCTGGAGGTGCTGCTGGCAGCGCAGATGGTAAAAATGTGTCAAAAATGGACAGAAACAATTTGAAAAAAAATGTCTCAATTTAAATTAGCAATTTTATTATGAAAATATATTTCATTTTGCTTTGAAAACCTGTTCATTATTTTAAAACAGAATTTTAAAATATTCATTTTAATCATGTTGAATATTATTATAATTGTATCTCTTTTTTTCAGAAACTGATTTCTAAATCAATATTTTCCAAAGTAGCTTTTTTTATGTTGCTGTTTTTCAGAATGACTTATTTATTTCATGAAGAGTTTTTCCAGCAGAATGAGTCTGTCTGTCAATCAGTGAAAGTGGGTGGGATCTAAACATTGGCTGATCCCTGGAAATCGACTTGTGTTCCTAGATACCCGCTCTGTGGTGTTCCAGTCAGAGAGATGACATATTTCTGTTGTGAAACCGGAGGAGCTTTGTAAAATCCAAGTGCGGACACAAAAATGGAGTGGCGAACTAGGTTTTATTATGTGGCAGAGGGGATGAATGGAATGGAGGGGAGGAGAACAGGCCAGCAGGTGAGCCCGCGGAACCACATCAATTTCAGCGATATCTGCATTGCTTTGCTGACATTAGAGGATCACATAGAGACAAACAATCTGTCTGCTGCAGAAGATGCAAAAATGGACGACTCTGTTTTTCTAGTTTGAGGGTACATGTGTCAAATTAACGCAGAACCGACCCTAAAACAGCCCAAAGCCATTTTTACCTGCAACACCGCCAGTTCTGGTAACACTGTCGATGTGTTGAGGTGCATATCCAGTAGTAGTTAGCATGTAGCCCAATAGCCTTCAAATGTAAAGCGACTGCAAAAGAGTATGTTAATAAAAGACAAGCCCTGAATATTATTATTCCTATTCGACCCCGAACTACAATATCAGCTGGCTGTCTCTGTCTACTGGCCAGCCAGCGGCCTGCACGCCATTGCTTTTACAGTCCAGTTTTAGTGTACTTAAATGGTAAATACCAAGTAATATTCAAGTGAACATACCCAGTATTTAGTACTGAAATTACCATGTAGTTGAGTGGAAATAGGGCTGACTTTATTTTACAGTACAGTTTCAGTGTACTTAAGGGGTAGTTTCTGTGGTAAATTTATGGTAAATACCATGAAACATGTGAGTGCAGACTTAAATTGTCCTCTTTTCTCTTCTACTTCTACCCTTCCTCTCTTCTCTATTATTGATCATCATTTATCATTTAGTTCTCCATGCCTCTGTTTGGTGCAGTGCGATTCATGTATTGTCCCTCTTTCCCTCTCCAGGGCTCGACATAGCCATTTGTCCGCTGGCCCGGTCCTGTTTTTCGAGCAGTGCGGACCACAAGACTTTACTTTTCACTTGTCCGCTCGGGCCACTAAAATATCTAACGGTTTATATATTCTTCACCTTTTTCAATAAAGTAAAATTTGCGAAAACGTGTAGATTTACCTCGTCTTCATAATTTAGTTTTTCTGCTAGTCCTGTGTTCAGACTTCAAGGGTTTCTATGGGAAACCTTTGATCACTTCTCCTTCTCTCCCGCCTTCTCTCCCGCGGCTTTCACTGCCGAGCACCACGCGGCACGCGCTCACTACTTTTTTTTTTCAAACTTTATTGAATGTAACAATTCAATACAAAACAATGTTAAACAGCAACAACGAAGGCACAAGCCAGTGGGTTATTATTACATTTGATCATAAATCCGACACCGTCACTGAAGAGAGACTGAAGCATGTCAGAGATGTGGAAGACATGGCAAGACATAGAAGACATGACATGGCCTTTTTTCTGCCTTGCATAATGAGATGAGAAGAGAACTTGAAACTTTGTTCTTCCAGTTTGTTCTTGTGGTTCTAGAGAAGGAAAGAGCTGATTCCACTGGTGACAGAAACAAACACACAGTAGTGCCTGATAAAGACACGTCAATGATCACTCATGGATCATGTGTGACACATGTTACTGGCATCTGCATTTATGGCGCACAGTCGGGACTTGAACACACCGGGGTGTGGTTCCACCAGCACAAGCAGCTGCTCCAGATGTGTACATTGGAATGTGTACACAAGTGGCTTCTGGACAGTTGTGGACAGATGTACACAAATATACACAACTGGACACCCTGGACCCTAAAGCAGACAGGCTGTAGGTAAGGACAAAGTCCAGAGTATGTCCTCTGTTGTGAGCAGCTCTGGGACATTTTTGAAATCTTTGAAAAACTCGCAATCATGACATCATCAATGTTGTCCACATGTCAATCAAAATCTCCA
>JAUDJI010000227.1:0-18100 GCA_037389245.1 Oryzias sinensis | reverse complement strand
GTGTTGGGCCTGCTGTTGTATAGTTTATTAATGACATCATACTTTCTTCTGTATGAGTTCTTCAGCTTTATTTCTCTTTTGTCTCCTGCAGGTTTTTTCATCTTTCTCTACTTCGTTTTCTCTCTAAGAAAAACCAAAGACATCCCAACTTCATCAAGTGAGAAACCAACCACCACAAGCTCCCTGGATATTTTGGAGTAGCATCTCATCCAAGTGGACTTTTGTTCTTCAATCCCGGACCTGAGATCAGTGATTCTGACAATGATAACATTTTGCTTTCTTTGCAACATTTCTTTTAACTATGGTATGTTGTGCCTTTTGCAGATATTTATGTAGCAAAATGATTTTTTATGAACATTCTCAAAACTTGGCAGTTTTGAGGTAACACATTATATAAATAAATATTTTGTTAATATTCCAGTTATTTTATTTAAAAAAAAAATTCCATACTGTTGCGCAGGGAAGGCAATTAGTGAGACACACCCTGCCTTCACCATGCGGCCACTGCCCCTCCCTCTTCAGTTGGAGTGAGCAGTCTGTGCTGGTGAGTTGTTTTCTGCAGTCTCCTGATATTCTAAGCTAGCTGTTGAAAAGTGGGTAATAGCTTCTTAAATATGTAAAAAAAAATGGTTGCTATTGACATGAAACTGCTGTAGAATCGTTTACATTTATTTTTAACTATCTTTTTATGTGTTTTTTTGGTGGCAGTTTTGATTGCATTTTTTTCCTTTGGATCATGTAGGTAGTAGGGAGCTGCATTTGTGCTGTCCACTAATGCCATGTTCTTTTGCGCTGTTCTAAAGGTTGGTTTCCGGCATTTTGTTGTATTCTGTTTAATACTATATTATTTAAAATGCTGTTTTATTTACTAAGTATGTGTGTTTCTTTTTGTTTTATTATTGTTTTGTGATGTGTCAGAGTGTATTTCATTGAGGAAATTGTAAGTTTGTTAAACTTTTTGGATAAATGTAATTGTTGAGTTGTAGTGAGCAGTCTGTGCTGGGAGCTGCACTTGTGCTGTCCACTAATGCCATGTTCTCTTGCGCTATTTTAAAGGCATTAAAAATGCCGTGACCAGAATTGAGTCTCGTCCTCCCTATTGTGCAATGGCGATCAAACTGAACCAGTTACATTTAGCCCCAAGTGATTTTTCAACAGCTGTCATAGTTACATGAGTCTGTATGGGATGTCATGCATGAAAGAAATCCATAGAAAAACTGTAAGCTACGCAACAAAAATGCCCAAAAGAAGATGTTGAATGCATATAAAAAAGCTGTAAAAATGCATCAATACATCCCTGGTTTATTCTTATAATAACAGCCTTTTAGATGTTCTTAATTTTGCTCCTGTCAAAACCCGGTCTGTTTCTCCCTGGTTCACTCCAGAACTCCATAAAATGAAAGCATAATGCCGCCAGTTAGACTGGCTCTGCAAAAGACCTGGCCCTCCCATTCATAAGGAAATCTACAAAGGACATATTTTACAATACAAGGACTTGGTTTCCAACACTAAAAATAATTATTTTTTAACCCAAGGTATTTTTATTGAGTTTTACATTAACAAAATACCCCATACCATTCCCTGTCACTGCCACAGTCATATCGTCACTCCATCACGCATGACCTGTACTATGTGCTACCATGCAGCTAAGCATTATTTTGCTGAACTGTTTGCAAATAAAGGAAATTCTAACATTATCTTTTCTTAAATGAATAATATCTTTCAACGCCGTGACAGTTTTCCTCCTCGTTTCTATTCCTATGACAACTGTAATTTTCTTCAGTCATTCTTTAACCAGAAAATTCCAGACATCCATCAGCATCTCCATTCCTCAATCATACTTCTCAAGCCACACTCAGTTTATCCAACTGAATTCTTTAAAGTTAAACTCTCACTCATTTGCTCTGGTGTTCCTCAAGGTTCTGTTCTCGGCCCCCTTCTTCATTCCATACCTACTACCCCTTGGCAATATATTCCGTAAATTCAGCATTGATTTTCATTAAAACCTTCATAAAACCAAATTACTCCTTGTAGGCTCCAAATCCACCCTTTTCAAAGTTCCAAATTTTACACTTTCCATCGATTCCTCTCCAGTTTTTCCCTCCCCTCAGGTAAAGAGTCTGGGTGTCATCCTTGACAGCACACTATCGTCTCAATCTTACATCAATAGCATTACTCGGTCTGCCTACTTTCATTTACGCAATATTAACCGTCTCCCCCACCGTCCACTCGGCCTTCATTTTAGTTCATAGTCTGGTCACATCGACTACTGCAATGCACTTTTCTCTGGTCTTCCCAAGCAAACTCTTAATAACCTTCAGTTGGTCCAGAATTCAGCTGCCCGCATCATCACCAGAACTCCTTCCTTCCATCACATCACTCCTGTTCTGCAGCAGCTGCACTGGCTTCTAGTAGCTTGCAGGATTCATTTCAAACTCCTTCTCTACACGTTCAAAGCCCTTCATAACCTGGCTCCCTCTTATTATCCAATCTCCTCCATATAGACACTCCCTCTCTCTATCTCTCTCCGGTCTTCTTCTTCCCTTCAGCATTCCGTTCCTCCGGCCCGTATGGTCACCATGGGAAGCCGGGCCTTCAGCCGCTCGGCTCCCAAACTCTGGAACTCTCTCCCCCCAGACCTCTGTAACATTGACTCCTTTTCCATTTTTAAATCTAGACTGAAAACCTACCTGTTTAAATTTGCTTCCCCTGATCACAATTTTTTATCTTCTGCTATCTTATTTTATAAATGATTTTAACCTAATTTATTGTTTAAAACATGTTGTGATTTTATTGTTTTCTTTTGAATCTGTGCAGTGTCCTTGGGTGTTCTGAAAGGCGCTTTTTAAAAAAAATGTAGTATTATTATTTTATTCCTTGTATAGACCCACTCCAATGAAAATTGTGTTTTTCTGTGTTTTTAACGTGTTCTTGGGGCAATGTTCTCGTGATAGAGGATATATAAAGGAATTGTAGCTTTAATTTGCCTTCTGAGAATTTCTTTATTCATATCACCGTGAATCAGGAGTTACTACAGCAAACCACAAGCCTCTCTGCTCTGCCCCATTCTGCATCCGCTTGTAGACAAATAGATCTATACGTCTTCATTGACCTCATCCAAGCTGGAATCTGGCTCTAAACTGTACGGCTGGATGGCTCCATTATTGCTCACCATTTCTGTTTCACTATTGATGTTAGGTTGGGGGTGTGAGGGGCTTTAAGCCAGGGGGAGAGCACGTAAACAGATGGATGATGGGAAGAGACCGGCCTTACTCTGTGCCAACACGATTTTTGTGTAGCTTCAAAAATGACTGACACAAGAACCCAGGTTACCTGGAAGTGAGGTGAGGTAGATCTTATGTATTGTAATTGCATCAAAGCTTCAATTTTGAGTTAGTACATAATGTGCACACATTTAAATAGGTTTTGCATCTGCAAATAAAGTTTTTGCATTTGCAAAAAAATGTTTCACATGCAGAATTATTTTGTGCTCTTGCAGCATAATTTTTTTCCTTGTGTAAAATAGATTTGTGACTAATAAATATTTTAACGTGAGAAAAACATGTACAGCTACAGATTTTTTTTTCCCGTTTTCAAAGATATTACCAGGTACTTAAAGCGCCACATACAACACATGTGTTCTTTCTGCAAGAGCATGCACATATGTAAACAGATACAACTTCAGACATTTTAACACACATATTTAGTCTCAACTTGTTACCGCCAGGTCAACCCCATACAGATGTGACTAAGGCTTTATCCCAAGCTGCAATCAAAAAAACCCTGTACTAAACGTGTGCAGATGTGAGCTCTAATAAAATGTAAACACCACACAATTGGTTTGAATAATAAATGATTGCTTTTATGAGATATTTACATTGTTTATTTTACATAAAATATGTGTTTTAATTTATTGTGTGTTTGATTTGATGGGTGTATGGGTCAACAGACATGTAGTTTCACAAGGGACATGCATCTGTACCTCCATCTGGCTATCCATCCATCTATAATATTCCCACATTTGGAATGCCCACAGTAGGGGCAAGCTGAACCTATTGAACCTTTGACCTGAACCCTTTGTTTTCTAAAAATTATATCACCACGACTTTTGGATAATTACATACCAAAACAACATGCATTAGGATGTAAACAGGTCAACAGTGTTGTTTCAAACTGAAACTAGGTCGCCTGATATTTAAAATCAATATTTAAATCACATATTAACCTAAGACAGAACCCCTATGTTAAATAAATTGTACTGTGGTCAGTTTAGCATTTCTCTACAGTATGCATTTCTCTACTACCAAAAAAAAAAAAAAAAATCCTCAAAGGTTGCCCCATTGATCCCCCATATAATTGATTGTAGAAAATAATGCTGTTTCATTTACTTTTCTGATTGGTGTAGTTTGTTGTTCAGTATTTGTAAATACTGAAAATGTTCTGCAGGTGTTGTAAATGTGTTGCAAGATTCGAAAACTTATATATTCTTTATTTCTTTTTGCATTTTTTTGTAGTGTTTGATTTTATTAGTTAGTGTATTAAGTGTTTGATTTTATTAATCAAACACTTGATTGATACAATTATTGGGAAACAGACCTCCTATTACCCAACAGAAAGTGAAAGCATAAATACTGGACTACTGGATAACTGTGCACGTGTTGTGTAAGAAAAAGTTTAAGCCCCAAAAGCCATGTTGTGCGTTGTTTTTTGTTTTTTTTGCATAGCAAATAAGCCCAAAGATGAAGTGGACTTATTAAAAATATAAAACTAGTTTAGCGAGTACAGATATGTCTTTGTTATTTTGAGTACTTTTGAATGTCATTTGCTTATAGGTCTGCTGAAAAAGCTCTAACTTCAGTTTATTCAGTTACTTAAGTTTGGCTGTCACATCATTTGTGGTCTGTTCACTTACAATAAAGACATCAGCATCCTTCAAGGTACGTTCATTTTCTCTTTTGTCCACATTTAAATGTTTGGAATTCAAGCGAATGGAAAGACTAAACATTTTTTTCACTAATAAAATCCATAAAGCTTTGGTTATATTTAACGAAGACTTACATGTGTATTATTAGCCCTCATTGATCAAAATGTCCAACTTATGTAAAGTTATTTTCTGTCATCAAGTTTGTTGAGAAGGCACAAAGTTTCCATTTTTAGGTATGCTGCAAGTGAAAATAATCACTTTGTGTGTTTATTTATTGGGTAAATGCTGACGGTAAAACTAAGCAGTAACAGTAGTCCGTATAAAGTTTGTATGGTTATTTTCCCTACCTGACATTCTGTTGTTTATCCTTTTTTTCATTCATAGTTTTAAAAAATTACATTTCAAATAAAAGTTAATGTTTTCCCAGATCTTTTAGTCTGTTTACATGACATTTGAGTACTTTCTAAATTCAGTCACATCAAAACACTGAAAAAACTATATAGTGTCCAGTGTCATGGATTTTAATGCAATTCAGACACACGCTTACTACATCTTTTTTAAACACCTAATAATGTCACCCATTTTTTTTTTAGTAAAAATGAATTAATTTGAACACTTTATGTAGACTATTAAAAAATACACTGTTCTTGTTATAAAAAAAAACTTGGGTTATTTGCAAAAAATGAATTTAACTTTTTTTAATGAAAAATTGTTCTGAACACAATGCTCTCACTGGCCACTTTAGTAGGTCCACCTTGCTAGTACTGGGTTGGACCCCTTTTTCTTTCAGAACTGCTTTAAATCTTGGGGGCATAGATTCAACAAAGTTCTGGAAACATTCCTCAGAGTCATTCCGTCTGGCATCAACAAGGCAATTCTGCCCAAAGAACCGCCGCTCACTGGATATTTTCTTTTTTCGGACCATTCTCTTTAACCTTTGAGCTATCCTAGGCACTTTAACATTGGGAGTTGGGTCACCTAGACCCACTAGACAGTGCTCTGAACCTTTTTTCTTCAATGATTAGTGATCTTCACTGGTGTCCATGGATTACATGAAATCTTTCCACCTTTGTCATTGTAGGGAGAACATGTCGAAGTAAGGGTGGCGTCATCTAAGATAGCACAAGGGTTACACCAAAGATATGGTTGTGGGTGAAAATCCCAGTAGATCAGCAGTTTTTGAAAAACTCAGACAAGCCCGTCTGGCACCAACAACCACGTTCAAATTCACTTAACCCTTGTGCAATCCTAGGCATTTTAACATTGGGCGTTGGGTCATCTAGACCCACTAAACAATATGCTGCACCTTTTCTCTTCATGATTTGTGAACCTCACTGGTTTCCATGGATTACATGAAATCTTTCCACCTTTGTCATGGTAGGTAGAGCACGTCAATGTAAGGGTGGGGTCATCTAAGATAGCACAAGGCTTAAATCACCTTTTTTCACCATTCTGATGTTCAGTTTGATCTGAGGCAGATCATCTTGACAATGTCTACATGCCTAAATGCATTGAGTTGCTGCCATGTGATTGGCTGATTAGAGATTTGTAGTTGGACAGGTGTTTCTAGTAAGATTCAAGATTCAAAGGGTTTATAATCATATGCACAGTAGAGAAACGGGTTTCCATGTTCAATGAATTTCTACCTTGCTGTCTGCTCTGAATGCCAAAGGTTAAATAAAATAAAATAAAGATAGAAAAGTGGCCAGTGAATAATTATTTGCTAATCTAATGAGCATCAATTCACACATTTGCTACCATTTTGAAATAATTTGCTCATAATGTTGTTGTTTTTTAAGTTTTTAACATGTATTTTTATTATTTAAAATTTTCTGACACTGAATTTTAAGGTTTCATAAAACTGTAAAAATAGGAACTAAGAGAGTGTGTGTAATGATAATATTGATTTTGAAAATTTTTAATCATTTTTTGTCTACATTTAAATTATTTTTTTTTACAGAATGAAAATCTGCATTTTATTTGGGTTGCTGGCTTTCATCTGTTTAAAGAAAAAAATTTGGAATTATTGCAACAAGGCGGCATGTAACAATAGTCATGACTACTCAGAAACCGAAATGAACATGATCAAAACAATATGTGAGTCAATTGGACATGCAAGTAATAAAAGCAGTGAACAAGCACAATCACATTGCAATGGTAATACAACTACTATAAGTCCCACAGAAACAACCAAAAAGACCAGTGAGGAGTTAGGTACAAAAAGCAGTAAGACGTCAAACACAAACCATCATGAAGAGACAAGTACAAGAAGCAAGGAGGATTCAACAACTGAGAGTACTGCAAAGACAAGTGAGAAATTAACTACAAGCAGCAGTGAAGAAACAACTACAAAGAGCATTGGAGATTTGAATACAGAAGCAACTACGAAGACCAGTGAGGAGTCAAGTACAAACTTCAGTGAGGAGTCAAGTACAAAAAGCAGTGAGAAGCCAAACACAACCCATCATGAAGAGATGAGTAAAAGAAGCAAGGAGTATTCAACTACTGAGAGCACTGCAAAGTCACCTGCAAAGACAAGTGAAGAATTAATTACAAGCAGCAGTGAAGAAACAAGTAAAAAGAGCATTGTAGATTTGAATACGGAAGCAACAACGAAGACCAGTGAGGAGTCAAGTACAAGAAGAAGTGAAGAGTCAAGTACAAACAGCAGTGAAGAGTCGAGGACACAAAGCAGTAAGACGTCAAACACAAACTATCATGAAGAGACAAGTACAAGAAGCAAGGAGGATTTAACTACTGAGAGCACTGCAAAGTCAACTGCAAAGACAAGTGAGGAATTAACTACAAGCAACAGTGAAGAAACAAGTACAAAGAGCATTGTAGATTTGAATACAGAATCAACTATAAAGACCAGTGAGGAGTCAAGTACAAGAAGAAATGAGGAGTCAAGTACAAAAATCAGTGAGGAGTCCATTACAAAAAGCAGTGAGAAGCAAAACACAAACCATCATGAAGAGACAAGTACAAGAAGCAAAGAAGATTCAACTACTGAGAGCACTGCAAAGTCAACTGCAAAGACATGTAAAGAATTAACTACAAGCAGCAGAGAAGAAACAAGTGCAAATAGCATCTTAGATTTGAATACGGAATCAACTACGAAGACCAGTGAGGAGTCAAGTACAAGAAGAAATGAGGAGTCAAGTACAAAAAGCAGTAAGACGTCAAACACAAATCATCATGAAGAAACAAGTATAAGAAGCAAGGAGGATTCAACTACTGAGAGCACTGCAAAGATAAATGCAAAGACCAGTGAGACCAGTACGACGAGCGGTAAGGAGTCATGCACACAAGTACCTTTAATTGAAACTACTCTACTTCTGTTTTCGTTTTTCTTTAGGGACTTAACTAGATAAAGGCATAAAATATATTGTGGCTATTATATTATAAGAAAAGTTGAAGTGGATGCATATAGGGATGGGTACCGAGCCCTGGTAATGGCCAAGATATGTGAGCCTTAAAAAATCCTGGTCAAATAAAACTCCAAGGTCTCCAATTGTGGAATTGGTGGCTATACAGTACTTGCGCCATCCAGGGAGACTATCTGAGCAGACAGAGCATCTCTGAGGTTTTTAGGACCTGGTATAATGACCTCAGTTTTTTCTGGGTTTAAGAGGAGGTAATTAATTGTCATCCAGGTCTGGATGTCTCAGATGCAGGCATTCAGTTCTTTATATTGTCATTCAGGTCAGGTTTAATGGATAAATACAACTGTGAATCGTCTGCATAACAATAAAAAATGATTGCTGTGTTTCCTGATTATGTTTCCTAGGGGTAGCATATAAAGAATAAACAGGATGGGTCCTAAAACTGAGCCCTGTGGGACTCCATAGTTAACTCGCGTGCACTGAGAGGAATGTCTATTTACATTAACGAACTGGTACCTATCGGATAAATAGGATTTGGACCACTGGAGGGCAGATCCTCTGATCCCTATGTCAGCTCTAATCTTCTGATCTCTACTGTGGTCGATGGTGTCAAAAGCTGCACTGAAGTCTAACAGGACTAGATTAGAAAGTAGTCCCTTTTCTGAGGCCAATAAAAAGTCATTAGAGACTCTAACTAGTGCAGTTTCCGTACTGTGGTGAGTTCTAAACTCCGACTGAAAGTATTCTAAGTGGCTATTGTCCTGTAGGTGGTAGTAAAGCTGCTTAACTACAACTCTTTCTAAAGGGTAGGTTTGATATTGGTCTATAGTTGGCCAAGTTGCTAGGATCTAAACTGGGCTTTTTTAGAAGAGGTTTAACAACTGCATATGTAAAAGACTGTGGCACGTAACCCATTTACAGAGAGGTAATCATTAATTAGGGGGAAGGTTTCTTTAAAAAGTCTAGTGGGAATTGGGTCTAACAGACAAGTTGAGGATTTGGAGGACATAATAATTGATACTATTTCCGTTTGATCCACAGCAGTGAGGCAGTCTAGTGTTACAGAGGTTTCTATGGAGGCCTCCACTTCTACCGCTTCAGCCTGCTGATAGTATAAATAACTTGATTAAAATTATGTCTAATATTTGAGATTACCATAACTCAATTAAAAATTCTGAATATGGGCCGGGGGGGCGATAAATGATTATGAAAAAAACAGGTTTTCGAGTCTTCCTGTTTGGGTGATTTATAGACAATATGATGCTTTCAAAGGAATTATAAACATGTTTGACTTTAGGGCTGAGAAGTAAGCTAGACTGTGATATTAATGCCAAACCACCTCCTTTCCCTGAAATCCTGGACTTCTGATAGTTAGCATAAGTGGGGGGGGTTGCTTCATTCAGTCTAACATAGTCATCCTGTTGGAGCCAAGTTTCTGTTAAGGCAGGTAAACTAAGTTTGTTATCATTAATGAACTCAATGACTAAAAGGGACTTAGAGGAAATGGATCGAATGTTTAATAAACCGCATTTAATGACATCATAATTCTGCTTGTGAGAACTGCTGTCTGTCACTTTAAGGTTTCTGTGACGCGTTCCTTTCTCTTGTCTTTCAGCACATAAGCTAAAGCTCAAAACTGCTTGACTTTCCCTGCATGTGTTTTGCACCAGCACTTACCCTAAGGGAGGCTCAGAGGAGCGTTTTACACTGCTGCTCTGCGCCCGGGTCTCGTCTCTGGGTTGTCAGGTTGACCGACTAAGACTAGCAGAAATGTTTCTAGAAAGAAGAGCGGCACCGTCCAGAGTAGGATGGACGCCATCTCTCTTCATGAGACTGGGCTTCCCCCAAAACTTGCTCCAATTATCCACAAAACCAACGCCGTTTTCTGAGCACCATCAATAAAGCCAGCGGTTAAATGATGAGAAGCGGCTGTTCATTTCATTATTGATTAAGTTCAGCAGGGGACAAGAGAAAATTACAGTGTCTGACATCCCCTTAGCCAGTTTACACACCAAAGCTACGTTTAACTTAAGAACCTCTGCTTGTCTCCGTCGGGCAACATTACCGCCTGCGTAAATCACGACTCGATGGGACCTGGGCTTACTCGGAGCTAACATCCTAATGTCACCAACTCTGGCCCCCGGATAACACCTGACTGTAGCCGCTGGGAGCTCCACGTTTTTAACTACAGTAGAGCCAATAACCAGAGATGAGGGTTAACAGCTTAACTTGAATTTAAATATTTTATATTAAACAATATCCATATATATATATGATAATATATGACCTTTGGCACACAAAAACAATGTTTATTTAAATATTAGTTATGTTCCTGAGTTCTTTTCCAACCCAGAAATAAGATGCCTGGATATCTGAGGCACCGCCTTTTGTTCCTTGTTGGTGCCGGCCTCAGCAGCATGTCTGCATGTCACCAACGAAAACAAACAACATCCAAACTTTTACGAAGATTGGATTTGCATATTGTGCATATAAAAGGAAAGTTTTTTTTGCCAAATATTGCTGGCTCATTAGACAAAATAGGTGTTAGTATGTTAGCCAGGGGGTGGTACTAGCAGTGTAGACTCTCCCTGAAAGGGGCTGTTCCTCGCTGGTCTGAATCAGCTCGTGAGAACCCACTCATTCTCGTGGATTGGGAGAGGCTGGGGCTCAGAGCTCAGGTTCAATCAGTCATCTTCTAAACCCATTTTGTCCCTCTTTTGGAGTAACTGGGCTGCCGGAGCCTATCCTGGCCACCCATGGGCGAAGGCAGGGGACATTCTGGACAGGTCACCAATCTGTCGTACAGACCTCAGGTTTTTAGACGAATACTCAGAAATGAATGAATGGATCAAAATACTGTTTTGGGGTTTCTTTTTGTGAGGAATTAACATTATAATACACTTTAAAGATAAAAAATTTATTTTTCATGGTATTGGGTGAAGAAAAGATTTTTGGCTCTTACTAGGAGTTGGTCAGGGAGCAATCAGCCTGAGTGTTGACCGTTGAAGATCCCTAAGATTGACCTATCAGGGGATTGTAGATGGTCGTCAGGTGATCAAGACCTGGTTCTTCTTTTAAATGTTAGTTAACTTAGTTCACGTTAACTCTGTTTGTTGTCTTTACAGATAATTCTCTGACTGAAATTTTAGGACATTTGATCAGTGATATGAGTAATTCAAGCAGAAAAGACATTTACAAGTAAGCTTTTATCTGTCAAAAAAATTGTACCATAAAGTAAATGAAAGTTTATATTACAGTTGTTCTAACAATCTTTCTATTCTGTATTTCATCTAGAGGAACAAAGAATATAGAGACTCTTTTGGAGAGCATAAGCGTGAACAAAACTACAACATATTCTGGCGAGAATTATGTCGTGATGTTGTACAAGCACACCAATCCCTTCAATGGGGCGGTATTTTATGCCAATGAGACTCAGGTAAATGATTTTTGACCGATCAAAGACTGTTCACATAAGATCTACCACCCCACTAGTTTTCCAGGTACCTCTGCCGTACTTGCTGCTTGCTGCTTAGCAGGAAAAAAGATGATGGATTCTGGTTAACTGATCATGCCTGATCCAGGTGATCAGCAGTAAGTGGGACAGATATAGCTGGAAAAATTTAGCGGAGGGCAGAATTCAATGCAATCAGTTTTCTGAATTTAAGACATTAGCAAACCTTTAATGCAGTTGTTCTTCTCTTATAAATTCAGAGTTGCTCTAGGTTTTTTAATGCAAATGCACTCTTCAAAAAGCCAATGTGAAACATAGAAAAGCTACAACATAGAATAAAAATGACAACTTTCAATAAACTGCACTACTTAAGAAAACAAAAATTGTAATCCAGTAATTTATCTTCTGATGTCTGTGAGTTTGTGTGTATTTGTGTGTTAAGTTGCATGGCAGTTTTTCTGAGCTGTACTGTAGAACTGTAAACTGCCGTCCGTATTTTTATATTGTAATCTCACATTAAAGTATGACATGTTTAATTTTCTGTTTCTTTTACCCACAGGCAGACTCTGATAAACCTGTCTACAATCCTACAATAACTGTTCAACTGCCGGGAGAGTTAAATCTTAGCAAGACGGAGGACATGATAGTATTCATCAATCTCAAACTTTCAGATTGGGTCAGAAATTACAGTTTTTGGTCTATCAGTATTAACATACTAGTCAGAAAGGACTACATCAAATATTTTTATTTTGTAATATTCCCATTACCCAAAGCCATCCTTCTTCAAGTTATCAGCATTTTCTGTCAAGGGCAGCATGCAAAAACAGCTACCACTGCATATTGTTACCAATCGTTTTGTAATCATGCACCATTGCTGTAGTGTTTTCTATTCCTGCTTTAAGCACTTCCCTGTACTCATGAACACTTCAAGGCTGTAGGAAAATAACTGGTAAGATTAAAGGAGGTCATAGCGTTAAAACATCTTTTCTTTTTAATCAAGCAAAATTTAGATAAATTTTTTTCTAAATGAATTTCCAGGAAGCTATCCACAGCTGCACAGTAGGGGGATGTGTATGGCATGCAGGGTATTTACATAAAACAAAGCCCCATCCTGCTTTCTGTTTTACATGTTCGTAATAACTTGATTATAGATTACAAGACAAATCATGATGTAAACTTTGCAGACTATTAATGCACAATGTTTTAATTACAGCATTGGAGAGACTAAATTTAAGCAGTAGCCAGAAAAATGATCTTTCTCACTTTTTTCTTGTGCTATAAAAAGGCTTGCACCGTGTCTAGTGTGAGCTAATTAATGCCCCTTATGTTTAGTAATTTCAAATTTGTTGAAAACCAAAGGCCACAACTGGAATTGCGGTATAAATTTATTTGGACAGCTATAGTCTAGCTCAGGGGTGCTCAGACTTTTTTGGCATGCAAGCTACTTTTGAGAGGGCAAGGTCCAAAAGATCTAAACCTACCTATATAGAGTATATAAAACCACCCTTCTTAACCTCTGTGGGTGGATTTCTCACGCAAGCTCAGGTTCTCTACCAAAGGCCAGTTGGGTTTGAGGGTCCTGCGGAGTATCTTAGCTGTTGCCACTGCACTTTTCTGGAGTGAAATTGCTGAGGTCCTTCCAGGGATCTGCTGTTGCTACTCCTCCAGCTTGGGGGGTCACTACCCAAGTGCTCCAATTACCACAGGCACCACTGTCACCTTCACTTTCCATACTTTCTCCAGTTCTTCTCTGAGTCTCTCTGAGGTATTTCTCCAGTTTCTCATAATAATAATAATAATAAATTTTATTTATAAGGCGCCTTTCCGGGCACTCAAGGTCGCCGCACAGCATGTATACAGTATAAAAATACAATAAACAGTTAAAACAACAACAACAATTTAATACATACACAATTAAATTAAATCTATATAAAAGCATGAAAGGTCACTGTTAAAGTGAATAGGCCATTTGGAAAAGATTAGTTTTTAGCTTTGATTTGAAATGTGGGAGTGTGTCAGTGTTGCGGAGGTCAGGGGGGAGTGAGTTCCAAGGCCTGTGAGCAGAGCAACTGAATGCCCGGCTCCCCATGGTGACAAGAAGGGCGGAAGGGACTCATGTTCTTTCTTCTATATGTTGCCATCACTTGGTACTGCCACATCCACCCCAACGGATTTCCTGTGTTCTTTATCAACCACTACAATGTCTGGTTGGTATGCCATTGCCATTCTGTCAGTCTGTATCTGAAAGTCTCACAGAATCTTTCTGCGGTATTTACCATTTTGACCTTGTTTTTTTTTCCCCCAAGTCTGTACTCTGCACACATATTTTTTTATATTCTAATTCTAGCCACTTGGTTCCTGCGTTCCCAGTATGCTTTTCCTATCAGCATGTATGTTTAATCCTGGAAAGTGGTTTCCACGCTTACTAGTCTTCAGCCTTCTTCCTTTGGCTGTTGCTGCTTTCCGCTGCTTTTTCTTGTTGCCTGTTCCAAGTTGCCATTTGCCAGTGTAATTCAAAATTACTTAAAAATAACCATTCTCAAAGTCTGCTATTGTTCCTTCAGGGAGTAAGACCCCTTCTGTGTGGACTACTTTGCCTCCCTTTGTCACATTCAACTGCATTTCTTAAGCCTGAATGTCAGTAGTGTAGGTCCTGGTGTTGTGGATCAAGGACGCAGTGTCACGATTGCTCTTAACGAATAGCTTGATGTCATCCATGTAGAGGAGGTAATTGGTTGTTTCTGTTTCTGAGTCGGTACCCATACCTAGCCATGTTGATTTTTTGGCTGAGGGGGTTTAGTCCTATGCAGAAAAGCAGTGGGGACAGAGCATCACTTGGGTATATGCCACATTTTAAGGACACTTGTGGCTAAAAGGGTGGTCTTCCACAGCTTCATGGAGTTTCCCATGAAGGCTCTTAGAGTCTTGTTGATGTTGTACAGCTCCAAGCATTCAGTGATCCTGGTGTGTGACATTGAGTCATAGGCTTTCTTGTAATCAATCCAGACAGTGCATAAGTTGGTGTGTCTTGACCTGCAGTCTTGAGCAACAATTCTGTCAACCAGGAGTTGGTGTTTGGCTCCTCTAGAATCTCTACCAATGCCCTTCTGTGTGTTGCTTATGTGTGGCTTCATGTGCTCATTTATTTTTGTTGCAATGATGTCTGACATGAGCTTACATTTTGTGAAGAGACAGATTACTACACCCTTAAAGGGACCCTTCTGGGTCAGGATTTTTCACCCTTCCGTTAGCCATTTTTGGTGAGTCCCATCTCTTAGCAGATAGTTAATTTATGCTGCCAGGCAATCATGGAGTGAAGTGACTTTCCTTAGCCAGTAGGCATGTATCCTGTCCTGGCCTGGTGCTGCCTAGTTCTTCCTACCTGAGAGTTTCTTAAATTTCTGCCACTGTGACATGTAATCTTATTAAAGAAAAGTAATGTTTCATATAAGAAATCCTACAGATGGAGTTTCCTTGGCAAAGTAATGGAGAATAATAACAAAAAAGAACCATAAATACATGTAAATTATGTTTATCACCACATTACCTTCAGACAGTTGAGCTTTTAGCCCATCTAGTGTAATGGATTAAAAAGCAAAGGGTATTTCAGACATTTACAAAGGAATCGCTTAGATTGTGGTATAAAATTAATAATAATAACCTACAACTGTGCTTTGGTTTTAAAGTAGTATTAAAAATCCCTTACCATTTCTTTCTTTCATTGTAGAATGATAGCTTCCCTCGGTTGAATGAAAACAGACTGGTTGGCCTGAGTGTGAAAAACAGAAGCATCACTGGACTTAAGACACCTGTCAATATTACCATGAGTTACTCAGCAGGACTAAATGTAAGTACATATTTGACTCTTCATAATTATTTTACCTGAATCAACTGCTGGGCGTCTTTGTATTTTTTTTTTTTTAAAAAAAAGCACTTTAATACACAACAGGAAATGTTTCCCAAAAAAATTGGTAGAACCAATTTAGGTCTGTTGTTATTGTTAGTCATCTTTCGGCATATACCTATAGGGTTTGCCACAGTGAATCAGCTTTCACTAGCTTAATTTACATGGACAAAAGTAATCGGAAAGAACGCCTGATCGGAAGAAAAATGCTTCATGTAAACACGCCGTTCAGAATACTCTGCCCCGAACAGACTAGTTAGGATCAAAATTTCTTTCCGATCGGGTTATGCCGATTGTTGTGCATGTAAATGGTTCATTCTGATCGCGTTTCACTACTGCTCTGGTTTAACGTCATGTATAGACGGTGTTTCGCTCCAGAGAAGGCTGTGGAGCTAAAACAGGACTGACCGGTTGCTCTGAGGATGCCCGGTGCGAAGCGCCGCTCTGCCCTCGCCCCGCTGGCTCTTCACCTCTCCTCTCTCTCTTTTACCCCTCACATCTGGACCGTGCACGGTCCGGGCTCGGGTGCCGGTAGACCGAGCAAACTGTGTCTCTGAGCAGAGCAGACGGACATATAACTTTGTGTCTGAGGGGAGGGGAGGATGCTTTGTTACGTGTGCATTTTGTTGTTTTGTTATGTGTGGGAGACTTCCAACTGCGTTCCGTCCCGCCGCTCTGGGTTACCTGCTGCCGGACTCAGGAAAACCGTGTGTCCTAGCAGAGCTCGGACTTCCAGCTCACACAGCGGCTTTGGGGCGCTTTTCAAAGCAGAAATGTCGCTCGGTCCTTAGAAACTGTTCAAACAATCACGTGGATTTGTGTTTTCAGTTGTGTCCTGACAAAATAAAGACTGATGTTATTCCCACATATTTACGTGCAGCCAAGATGCAGATTGCTGCATTTCCCGCATGGATTTTGTGTTCATCAAACAAGGCTAATGTTGTTAGTGCGTGTTAGCCCACTCCTAACCCTGGCTTCTTCCAGCCCTGTTCTCTGTTCTTCCACAAAATAAAGCACTGACCACACGAATTAAAAATAAAATGATGAGCGAACAGGCGCTTCATAAAATTCATAACATTAAATAAAAGCTATTAGGATCCTGGGCTCATCATCACACCTGCCACCCATCTTCTTATCAGCCTGCAGCCTTTATAAGGAACCACCACCCTTCAGCCGACGTCAGTCTGCAGCATGCACAGTAGGTACTGCATGCTGCATTAATATGTAAATGTACAAGTCAATGGCTCATCAGTGAACCAATGTGCCACAATGATTGGCTCGTCTACTAGAGGGTGAAATTCTTCCATGCACAAATTTGTGGTGACTAAGAGATTCTTGTGTTAGAAGCCTATGAGAATAGCAGACTACTAGAATCGGTCCCAAATCCAGAATGGAAAACAAATTTGTTTTGCTGCTCATCCAAGTAGCATTAAGCCTCTTGGATGAGCAGCAAAACGTTTTAAGGAAGAACTTCAAGACACATAAATTGATGCTTAATTACTATAAGCGGACATTGAGCTTTTATCAAATTTGATGAAACTCAAATAACTTTAAGAAATTTTCATTTGAAATGTAATTCCAAAATTTTAGCTTTTATTTAGGATTATTTTGGAGCTATTTCCACACTAAGCTCATTTTAGCTAACAAATAAGAACGTGATCTGAAGTCTGAAGTGTTGGCTAAGCTAACATCCTTAATGGACAACCCCTCCCACCCCCAAACTGTAGAGGCGCTGACCAGCTCCTTCAGGACTAGACTGTCACACTCACAGTGCAAGAAGGAGCTACCGCAGGTCATTCCTCCCCACAGCCATCAGACTGTACAACACAGTGTTGCAGTGACACACCATGTACCCACTCTGTTTTTTTTTATTCATTCATTCTTTGATTTATTTATTGCAGTTGTTGTTGTCAGTTGTTTTTGTTCTTCAGCTGTTTTTGTTGTGTACTTTTACTTAAATACTTATTTTGTCTAATTTAATTTACTTGTCATGCAAGTTGCAGATGTTTTTCCATCATTTATACTGTTAAACCAGTAAAATTTTGGTCACCTTACTCTACCTTGTATGTCACTGTGCTGTTTCGGATGTCTTTTTTTGCTGCCGTTGACGAAAAGAATTTCCCCATCGTGGGATTAATAATATCTTATCTATGTAACCAACTTGTCCCTTTTCTTCATAGAAAACCCAAGAACCTCAATGTGTGTTCCTTAACAATACAAGTCAAGGTCAGACACCCAAAAGAGTATTTACTTGCTATAAATCCATGAAAACTGCTTTTTTTCATCATTTAAAATGTTAAAATCGTCAGTATTTGTGCGTTTTAATTGTATTTACTGTATAAATGTGTTTTATCACCAGCATTTAGCACAGAGGGCTGCCAGACACAGTGGGAGTACGGTCAGCATGAGGTGATCTGCTCTTGTGATCATCTTAC
>JAUDJI010000226.1:0-18156 GCA_037389245.1 Oryzias sinensis | reverse complement strand
TCCAAACCTTCAGAGGAAACATTTGATCCAGTCAAAGCAGAAACCAGCCTGTGGCAGAAATCTCTGTCAGAATAAACGTCTTCAGGATGATGGAAAGCAGAGGATTCCTGCTGCTGAAACTCATGGAAAGCCGTTCTTCAGAACAGGACGTTCTCCAGTGGGAACCTGACGTTCCATGTAGAACCCTTTGGGTGTCAAAGTCAATGAGAGTGAGAGGCTCAGAATAGATCCACTGCTCCTCCACATCCAGAGGATCCAGCATCTGGTTCAGATGTCTCCTGGACACCTCAGTAGATTCCAGATTCAAAGGGTTTACGGTCATCTGCACAGTAAGAAACGGGTTTCCCTGCACGATGAAATTCTTACTTTGCTGTCTGCTTCCAATGCCAAAAAGTATGCAGGAACTGAAAAATCACACAGAACATTCACCCAAAAGCACTAGATGTTGTGAAAATTCTAAATGTGCAAATGTGCAAAAACTGATAATAAACAGTAGCGAACGATGAGGATGTACAAGGTGCAGTTTGTTGTTACTCCTGTCACGGAGTCTGATGGCAGAGGGAAAGAAAGAGTTCCTGAGGGGAGGAGAGTGAACAGACCTGGTTGGGGGTGGGTGGGGTCCTTGATGGTGGAGGCAGCTCTACTGTGGATCCTGCATTTGTAGATGCTCTGCAGCGAGGGAAGAGGAGTCCTGGGGATTTTGGACGCCGTCTTCACCACTCTCTGCAGGCGTTTGCGGTCCATGGCGGTAGAGCTGCCGTACCACACTGTGATGCAGCTGCTTCAACAGGATCAGAATCAACAGGAATCCAGTTGAATCCAGATGTTGGAAACACAGACGTCCTACAGCAGGGCTGCTCCTTCCTGCTCCTGGAGATCTACCACCTGCCTGTTCTCCAGCTCTCCCTGCACTCCTTCCTGCTGATCACCTGGACCAGGTGTGTTCATCCAGTCACAATCTGGAGACATCTGATTGAGCCAATCAGCAGCTAGCAGGGCTTGGAGATCTGGAAAACAGGCAGGTTGGTAGATCTCTAGGACCAGGATTGAGCAGCCCTGTCTTCCAGCTTTCATTCCCAGAATGCAACAGTTTGACTGAGAATGAATGTTCTCCTGCTGTTGCTGTGAGGATTCTGCAGGTCCGTTCTTCAGTGGTTCTGGTGGTGTTCTGTCTGTCAGTCCCTCCAGGTTCCTGTCAATCATCCACATGTCTTCATCTCTGTTGTCTTCAGTCAGTAGAAGTCTCTGTTTTCAGCTCTACATTGTCAGATCATCAGTTTTTGGTTTCTCCATGGATTTTCTCCTGTTTCTGTTTATTGATCAAATCTTGACGTTTCTGCCTCTGAGTCCAGTTTCTGCATTTTGGCTCCTCCCCTTCCTGACAGCTGGATCCAGTGTGACTCCGGTTCTATGTTGGATTCTCTTCTGCATCTGATCCTCTAAACAGGAAGTTGTTGTGACTGGAAGGATTTGGATCCAGAAAGACGGAGAACCTGAAGGATCCAGAGTGGAAAGAAGGCTAAACCAATCAGAAAACATTCTGTTCAACAGAAACATTTAGTGTCAGACCCGGAATGAGGAAGCTGTGACCTCACCACAAATACTCTTCCTTTATTTTGAAAATCCCCTGGTCTTTTATTCTGTACTTAGTAGCAGCTTCCTGTCCCTGCAGGATCTGCTCTGTGTTGAATTCAGACGTCTGGCTAAAGCCCAAAGTGACTCCTGGACTCATTTAGAGCGTTTTTCTGAAACCTGAACGTCTGGAGGCTCTGAGTCCGAGCGGAGCTGCAAAGACACGAGCTGCAGCTCAGAAGAAAATGGTTTGATACCAAACTGGGGGGTTGGAGACACTTTTGGATTCATCTTTAAGGCAGCATCTGCTCCCTCCATCCTCTCTCTGTGAGTCTCTGCAGAGTTTTTCTGCAGCTGCTGGTTTTTCTGCAGCAGCAGCAGCATCAGAGCCAGAGAGCCAAAGAAAGTGGAAAGTCTGAGAAGGAAGCAGCTCTGAAGCTCTGCAGCTGACGGTGCAGCTTCAGGACTCATGAGGAGGAGCACATGCACGGCTCTGATGCTGCTGAACGTCTGACTGAGATGATCCACATTCAGAAGAGAGTTTCAGAGTGAAAGACGTGTGGAAGAAGAGAATCCTGAAGGTTTCTGTGCAGACATGAACTCAGTCAGAGAGCGTCTGAATGTTGGAGGATCCAGAAGAAACCAGGAGCTCATGAAGGTGGTTCTGTTGGAGCAGAGAGCAGAACTCTGATCCCAGTTTCAGGAACAATGCAGGCTCATGTTCTGGACTGAAGAGTTCTCCTGAAATGTTCTGTTCAGACTTCTTCAGGATCACATCTGTGTGTGAATGTGGAGGTTTGTCTGAACCAAGCTGCAGCTCACTTTGAAGCTCCTTCAGGCTCACACAGCAACAATGACAAAGACTGAAGCTGCTGTGCTGCCCTCTAGTGGCAAACATGGCATCTGCAGCACACATTTCTGCATTTCTCAACATTTTTAAAGCTCATCCACAGAATGCCAAAAGTGCGCAAAGCAGTAATCAAAGCAAAAGGTATGGAGTCCTATACTGTTCATAATTAAATAAATAAATATTTAATTAAATAAATAAATATGAACTCATGCAAATACACAATCAACCAATAAATCTCTCATAAATATATAAAAAGATCATGAAGTTGTGAAAAGCCTGCACACCGATTTTAAATTAGCCATTGTATTATTCAATATATTTCATTTTGCTTTAAAAACCTGTTCATTATTTTAAAACAGCATTTTAAAATATTCATTTTATTCATGTGGAATATTGTTATAATTCTACTTCTTTTTTTTAGAACCTTGGATTTCAAAATCAATATTTTCCAAAGTAGCTTTGTTTTTATTTCATGTTGCTGTTTTTCACAATGGCGTATTTATTTCATAATGAGCTTTTTCAGCAGAATGAGTCTATCTGTCAATCAAACCAGACAAGGCGGAGAAACTTTTGTGATTGGCTAATCCTTTACTCAGACATGAGCTGCAGCAGCCTGACTACATCGATGGAAGATGCTTCAGTGAACCTGACGGTGCAATGCACACCCCTCAACACTAGGGGGAGTGTGCACCTCAACACACCCACAGTGTTACAAAAAATTGGGCAGTTTTTGTTCTAAATTTGCGGATAAAAGTGGCTTTGGGCGAGTGTGCATAATTCAGGTGGTTTTGTGGTCGTTTCAGCAATTTTCATCTTCTCATTAATATCTAGTAGTGGTCTAAGTTAGGTTAGCTGGTTGTTGGAGTTCCACAAAAGTTCTATGAACTGGAGTTCCATGAATGCACCATGCCGCGTGTGGGATGGGCTACCAGCTAATGTTTTTAGCCTGAGAGCCACATGGAGCGGTTGCGCGAGTGTATGTGTGAGCGCAAGTTAAGGGTCTGTTGCCCTGTCCCCTGGAAAAGTAATAGTAAAAAAAGTTTCCTCCAAAGTACAGAGCCTGGTTCTTGGAGTAAACCCTGGCTGCTCAATTGCTCAATCACTCCCGGATATCCGCTGCGTTTCCCGACCATGGTCAGAAACGTCATCGCAGGAAAGGTTCAACATATTCCCGAAAGGGAAAAATAAAACCAGAGGACCTGATTATAATCATTGTCTCATTGAAAACACAAAAATATAATAAGGTTCAGGAGGCCAAGCAGGCTTGTTGCGCTCTGCGCAGCTGCCTGGTCTGAATGTCGGTCCGCTAGCTCGCCTCCTGCGAGCCGACACAGTGTGAGGCACGATGTGAGCTCTGAGTGAAACGGCGTGAGAATGAGGAGTGTTTCAACGGGGGACTTATAGACGTGGACGACCGGAGCTCCTCTGTGGTTTGGTCCACACAAACCCTCAAACTACAAAAACAGAGTCGTCCATGTTTGCATCTTCTGCAGCAGACAGATAGTTTGTCTCTATTTGATCTCTAATGTCAGCAAAGCCGCGCAGATATCGCTGAAATATGCCATCTCTCCGTCACACCGCTGAGCCGGTATCGAGGAATATGAGTCGATTTCCATGGATGAGCCAATGAGGGTTTAGATCCCGCCCACTTTCACTGATTGACAGAAAGACCCATTCTGCTGAAAAAGCTCTTCATGAAATAAATACGCCATTGTGAAAAACAGCAACATGAAATAAAAAAAGCTACTTTGGAAAATATTGATTTTGAAATACGACCTTCTGAAAAAAGACAGAATTATAATAAAATTTAACATGATTAAAAATGAATATTTTAAAATGCTGTTTTAAAATAATGAACAGGTTTTTATAGCAAAATGAAATATATTCAATAATATAATGGCTTATATAAAATCTGTGTGCAGGTTTTTCACAATTTCATGATCTTTTTATATATTTATGAGAGATTTATTGGTTGATTGTGTATTTTCATGAGGCCATATTTATTTATTTAATTAAATATTTATTTATGAACAGTATAGGACTCCATAAAAAGGTGGCTACTATGAAGAACCTACAATGTGACATATTCTCAGTTGTTTCACACTTTTTTGTTATGTATAGAATTCCACATGTTCCACATATTTATTTCATGAAGAGCTTTTTCAGTAGAATGTCTCTGTCTGTCAATCAAACCAGACAAGGCGGAGACACTTTTGTGATTGGCTAATCCTTTACTCAGACATGAGCAGCAGCACCCTGACTACATCGATGGAAGATGCCTCATCAAACGTGACGGCGCGATGCCCACTCCTCAACACTAGGGGGAGTATGCACCTCAACACATCCACAGCGTTACACGAAATTGGGCAGTTTTTGTTCTAAATTTGCGGATAAAAGTGGCTTTGGGCGAGTGTGCATAATTCAGGTGGTTTTGTGGTCGGTTCTGCAATTTTCATCTTCTTATTAACATCTAGTAGTGGCCTAAGTTAGGCTGGGTGGTTGTTGGAGTTCCACAAAACGTCTATGAACTGGAGTTTCCATGAACGCAACATGCCGCGTTTGGGAGGGGGCTACCACCTAATGTTTTTAGCCTCATAGCCACATGGAACGGTTGCTTGTGCTTATCTCAATAACAATGCATGGATGCACATCGAGAGCGTTAAAAGATCAGGTTTATTTATTTTGAATAGTTCCACATTGTAATGTTTCCATGTTTGAGTTCATGAGATCATCCTAGAGAGTCTCTGCTTCAGCTCAGCGCAGTCAAAATACGTCATAAATTACGTGTAAATCAGAGCGCCCAGGCAGCGCGAGAGTGTGTGTGTGAGCGCAAGTTAAGGGTCTGTTTGCCCTGTCCCCTGGAAAAGTAATGATAAAAAAATGTATCCTCCAAAGTGCAGAGCCTGATTCTTGGAGTAAACCCTGGCTGCAGCCTGCAGAATTGCTCAATCAATCCTGGATCTCCGCTGCGTTTTCCGACCACGGTCAGATACGTCATCGCATGTCATCTCTCTGACTGGAACACCGCTGAGCGGGTTTCGAGGAATATGAGTCGATTTCCATGGATGAGCCAATGAGCGTTTTGATCCCGCCCACTTTCACTGATTGACAGATAGACTCATTCTCCTGAAAAAGCTCTTCATGAAATAAATATGCCATTGTGAAAAACAGCAACATGAAATAAAAACAAAGATACTTTGGAAAATATTGATTTTGAAATACGAGCTTCTGAAAAAAGACAGAATTATAATAATATTCAACATGATTAAAAATGAATATTTTAAAATGCTGTTTTAAAATAAGGTTTTTAAAGCAAAATGAAATATATTGAATAATATAATGGCTTATATAAAATTGGTGTGCAGGTTTTTCACAATTTCATGATCTTTTTATATACCGTAACTTCTGGACTACAAAGCACACCCAATTATGAGCCGCACCCACCCATTTTCACGTGTTTAACTACTTTTATACATACACAAGCCGCGTCGGAATAAGGGCCGCATGTCACGTCCCGAACCACATAATAGGTAAATTTCATTACCATACTGTGGGAGGAGTCGACATTGTCTCATGCTCGTGCATTTGAGTACGCCCACATCTGCCAAACCGCATGGACCTCTATTCTATTCACAAGTTCTTCAGTTATGGTTTATTTTTATTTTTTTTATTTTTATTTTTTTAGGTTTTTTTTACTTATTGACAATCTAGGTATCACACATAAAATTACAAACAGTAACCATATAATCAACATTACATCCCTCAGTTATGATGAGGAAATTTACATCCACGATCCCCCATTTCCCATGAGTCTTAGGGGCTAAAGGCGGCCAACACCCGGCTCGCCACGCTGTTGTATGTGTTTAAGAATGAGCAAGTAGCAGAAGTGCGTGGAGGGGTGAAAAGGAACAGCTCTCCTTCCACTTGTGTCGCAGCAGCATTATGGTACTAACAGGGCTGGTTAAAAAAAACCCACAGCAGTAAAATAAAGCCGCGCCGCGCTGAGGCGTGCGTATCGCGCTGTGGCTGTGGCGCTGTGGCGCGTGCGTCAGAAGTTTCCTTCCACAACAAACACTCTTGGTCCGCGGACGCCTCTGCGCTCCGCGCTCGCCCCGCGCGATCCCCTTCCTATCTTCTCCGACACATCTGGCCAGGGCGGCTCCAGGGAGGAGCAAATCATGTCTGTGCAGAGCAATCGGACTTAATACTGTACGTTTTATGATGAGGGGCGGATGCGTTGTTACGTGTGGGAGCCATCAGACTACCATCGGCAGTCTGATGGCTCAGACTGATGGCTCAGACTGCCGATGTTCTCCTGGCTGCTGCTGAGCAAGCAGCAGCCAGAGAACATGTCTCCAGGTCACACGGGTTAAACCGTTAAAACGACCACGTGGATTTGTGTTTCCAGTCGTGTCCCGACAAAATAAAGGCTAATGTTATTCCCACATGCGCTGTTCTCTCCGTCACGCAGCTGACCGGCTTTTCCAATCCGGTTGGTGATGGTGGATTTTTTCACGCTGCTTTTAACTTGAAAGCTGCATCATATTGTAGCAGCGAACACGTGCACGTTGGGTTTAACGGGACCAAAGGATTCTGGGATGCGGCCGGGCATGCGTGTTTCTTTTTGTTGAACCATGACTGAAATGTCTAAGACCTGAAGTGAGGTCCATGCTGTTTGGCTGCTTAGTTTGTTGAAAAACAGACGACTGGTGCTTAGTGTTAGATAAAGACTAAAAACCATTCACTGAGTCCGAAAGTACGTACATGGCGGCCGCCAATTAAATCCATAAATTGGCCGCGCCACTGAATAGGCCGCAGGGCTGTGAGCGCAGGAAAAAAGTAGCGGCTTATAGTCCGGGAATTACGGTATTTATGAGAGATTTATTGGTTGATTGTGTATTTCCATGAGGCCATATTTATTTATTTAATTAAATATTTATTTATTTAATTATGAACAGTATAGGACTCCATAGTTTTGTAGTCAAATCTGAACATTGATGAGACAGTGTAATGACGTCACAGCAGCTCTCAAAAAGTTTCCTCCATACATTTTTTTCTATTTTTCTTTTCTTTTCTTTATTATCTCCTGAATCAAAACTGTTTAAAAATATTTGAGGCTTTTTGGACCATATTGAGGTTCAGTTAAGCAGTTTATACGTTTCTTTTTAAAGGAAGCTCCTGCACGTGACCCGGAAGTAAACAGCACGAGGCGCTAGCAGCGTTAGCTTGTTAGCAGGCTAGCAGCGTTAGCTTGTGTTGAGAGGTCGGTGGTGTTTTGTTGGGACGTTTGTGAGGTTTTTGGACAGAAAGGACGATACGTGGTTCGTGTGGGAACTCTCAGCATTTTCCAAAGTGTCGTAAATGAGTGAAGAAGTGTTGAACTGAAAGACAACGTGGATTGCTGTGATTGTGAGACTAGCAGATGATCGATCGGAGCTGCAGTGAAGAGGACGGCGGTGTTTGTGGGAGTTGGAGCTGAAGATCGGAGCAGGAACCATGTCTTCCCTTCAGTCTCTGAGAGAGTTGATCAGCGAGCGACTAGCTGCTGCTGCTGAAGAAATCTGCAGACTCTGTGAAGGAACCATCGTCCAGTACGAGCAGGAGCTCTGTCGTCAGCGCAGACTGCTGGATGTCATCTGGAAACCACAGCTGCAGCTACACCACATAGGTATGTCACCTTCATCACAGAAACAGAGAAGACCTTTGAGCTTCATGCTTTTCTTTTTTGTGACCCGTCTGTTAGTTAGTGGTGGTTCTTCACCAGGGGTGTCAAACTCATTTTCACTGAGGGCCACATCAGCATAGTGTCTGTCCTCAAAAGGCCAGATATAACTTGTACATCTAACTAAATGTAATGAATGAATGTTAAATAACTCTTTATTTATGTATTATAACTTTTAAAGTAATAATTACATAAAAAAACATATGTTTGCTTGTTACTTAGCACATGGGTCACCAACCTTTTTGAGACCGAGGGCTCTTTCATGGGCACTAGGCGGTTTGAAGGGCGCCACTAAAAAAACACACGATTTGCGGACATCCTTGTGTGTGCCCTATTTTTATTAATAATAAATACATTCTGTGAAATTAAGCAAATATGAACAAACAAAGCCAGGGAATATTAATAATTAGAAATAATTAATCAAATTATTCCGTTTTATTTGCTCTTTTGTCCTTTTCTTAGAGCTGAACTCCTGACATCAGTTTTAGCAATAAATTAATTTCTGCTTGGTTTGTGAAGTTCTGTGTGTCTCTGGTCCTGTGTGTGTCTTTGGTCCTGTGTGTGTGTTTGGTCCTGTGTGTGTCTTTGGTCCTGTGTGTGTGTTTGGTCCTGTGTGTGTCTTTGGTTATGTGTGTGTGTTTGGTCCTGTGTGTGTCTTTGGTCCTGTGTGTGTCTTTGGTCATGTGTGTGTCATTGGTCCTGTGTGTTTGTCTCTGGTAAACTCTTGGAATCAAAGTTAAGTATAAGACTTTTCTTCTTACTCCCTTTTTGGACTTGTGTTTAAATAATTTTTGTCTTGTTTTCTTTTGTCTAATTTCGTTATTCTAAACTTGTTTTCACTTGTCCAAAATAAAAAGGTTACTTCCTTACTTAAAGTCCCAGCTGTGTTTTCAGTCACACTTTGTAGTCTAGACTAAACGGAGACAAACATTCACCTTGACAGCAGCACCATTTTCTAAAGGATTAACAATACAGCTCATATCTGGGGTCTAAGGCTTTAAAGAAATTAATAAACCCCGTCTTCTCCACGGAAAAGATGATGAAGCAGCAGGAGTCCCCCCGCGGCCGACTCCTCCTAAAGTAAAATCCTACAGCGGCCGCGTCTCAAATGAATATATCGGTACAAGTAATTTTTTTTATTAACAAATAACAGTAACAACCAACTATCTAACTAATGAACCAATTATACAGGCGTTGTAGAATGAGTATGTGTGTGTGTCAGGGCGCGTGCGTGTGTAAAAGGACTGGGCGCGTGCGAGCCTTTGACTCCGATGGGCATTAGGCAGCGTGGGGGGGGTCTCTTCCTCCACATCTGTGGCAGTAAACCCAGACCAGTTCCATCAACAGATGATTTGATTCCTTTCTTGGGAACAAACTTCTCACTCTCGCCGGTAGCCATGCTGTCGCTTGCTGCTTCGTGTGTCGATTGTCATGTGCCATACCGCCGTGTGAAACTAATGCTACGGAAGCTCTGGGGAGCCAAAAATGCGCCACATTAAAACTCGATTTAGTTATTTTTGAAATCGCCCGTAACAAAAAATTAAATGATATTTACCCCTCCAATCATTTTTACATTCTCTCTTTAACTGGGATAGTGATCTTTGTGTCTTTTGTGGAAATTATGTAGAAACTATGGAAAATCTTTTCTTGGAATGTTTTCATGTAAAAGAGTTTTGGTCTTCTTTTCATAATTGGCTCAAATACAAAAATATCATCATTAGCCCTTTAAATTGGAATACAATTAAAATTCGATTACATTTATTCACAAAAATCTGGACTTTCTGATTAATGCACTGATTGTAATTTCAAAGCATTTTATTGGGTGAAATCTCACATTAATGGATTACTCAACCGTCTCAACCTATTCTCTAAATCTTTACATTACATGAATCATAAGAATGCCCAGACATTGTGTAATTTATTTGATCTATTTCAGCTTTTGTAATGGACCCTTATTTTTATGGATTCTTTTTTTAAAGTTATATTTATTTTTAAAAATTTTTGTCTACCTAATTGATAGTGATAGATAGCTGTGGAAAACATTGATGATGTCATGATTGTGAGTTTTCCACAGATTTCAAAAATGTCCCACAGCTGCTCACAACAGAGGACACACTTTGGACTTGGTTATTACCTACAGCCTGTCTGCTGGAGGGTCCAGTCTGTCCAGTTGTGTATTTTTGTGTACATCTTTCCAAAACTGTCTAGAAGCCACTTGTGTACACATTCCAATGTACACATCTGGAGCAGCTGCTTGAGCTGGTGGAACCACACCCCGGTGTGTTCAAGTCCCGACTGTGCGCCATAAATGCAGATGCCAGTAACATGTGTCACACATGATCCATGAGTGTTCATTGATGTTTTTTATCAGACACTACTGTGTGTTTGTTTCTGTCACCAGTGGAATCAGCACTTTCCTTCTCTAGAACCAGTAGAACAAACTGGAAGAACAAAGTTTCAAGTTCTCTTCCCATCTGATTGCACAAGGCAGAAAAAAGGCAGCAGTTCAACCATCACCCTGAAACAAAGTTCACCTTTAAACTGTGTCAATGTCAGATGGAGAAATAGAATAGAATGTATAAGATTAGAAGAACTTAGAAATGGAACCTGTGTAAATCACTTAGCATTGAATTTTAATTAAATAATGACAATTTTGATTATTTTTCCCAATTTTAAATTAATGACACGTTTATTAAATAATATAATGGCATCTATATTTATTGCTTCCATTAGTCTCTTGTTGTCCTCAAGACTCCTCAGACATATTCATATTCCAATGATCACAGAGTTTATTGAAGCTTGACAAAACCCAAAAGTCCTGAAAACGTATAAAAGGCTCCTTGTTGTGTTTGTGTCCCTGCAGTCCTCCCCCAGCATTGGATGACTGAGGAGGAAGATCTCTGCAACCAGCAGAGGAACTTCAGAGTGGAACAGGAGGAACCAGAACCTCCACAGATTCAAGAGGAACAGGAGGAACCAGAACCTCCACAGATTAAAGAGGAACAGGGGAGGAAACAGAACTCAGATTCAAGAGAACTGCAGAGCTTTAATGCAACTGGATAGTCAGGATGAAGAAGAAACCAACATGAAGAATCAACATCAGACCACAGATGAAGAGACAGACCCACAGAACAAAGAGATCAGAGGAAGAGGAGGGAAACAGAAGTCATGTCCAAAGTGTGGACAGCTCTCACACGTCAGCAGGTCAGTGTGACTCTGATCTTCACATTCCACACTATCGGTATGTTCACTAACAACTGTTCTATCTTGAGCTTCAAGCTCTCCAAAACATGCAGTCCATCAACAGTGTGTCCTGGAAGAGTCTCTCTGTCCCTTCCAGTTGAAAAGACAGGAAGACATTGTTGGTCAGTGCAGTCCATCAACATCTCTTCAATCACACATGATCTTAGTTAGTTCCTCCAGCTAACGACAAACAGGAAACCTTAACAGATCAAAGAGAAAAAATTGTTAGCAGATAAAAAGTACAATCTGTTTTGTCGTCTGTGGTTCTGGGTTTGTAGTTCAAGTTCTTTCAGCAGATTTCTCTGTCAAACCCAAAATCCATTCAAATCCCTTTTTGATGTCTCCATGTCTCCACCCCAGACATTCAGACAGATTCTATTTCCAAAACTACATTTCTGCTAAAACCCAAAGACAGTGGTCCTGCTCATGGATCTGCAGATCGAAAGATCTAAACCTGAACACATCAGTCAAAAACTGCTTTAGTGTCAGAATTGTTCTCCATCTTTTCTGGACTGATTCTTCCTCCAGTGCAGCTTCATCTTCATCAAACTGCTCCTCATTGGTGGGTGGAAACACAACAGGGAGGTTTTTCTGTGTCCAGTTCAGCTCCATGAATGTTCAGGCTGTTTAATGTCAGTGATTTCAGTTTAGAAAAACTGCATTCTGCTGAGATTTGTTTACTCCATAAGAACCTCAGCAGCATCAGGATCATTTTGTTGATGGTTTGTCTGTGGAATGACATTTCATACTCATAGCTTCAGTGGAGATCAACAGTCTGGAACCTTTTAACACTAAAAAAGAACCATTTGATCCAGTTTCTTTCCAGACCAAAACCCATCAAGAACCACAAAGTTCCACTTCACTGCTTAACAAAATACTTTTTATTTCTGTTTTTCTGGCTGTTAAGACAATCATTTATAAAATGTAGCTTTTAAAAATTTCCCAAAAATTAAATTATGACAGTGTTTGCAGAACTGTCATGAGATGAATTCTTTGTGTGATTAATCAATCATTAGCGTTAGCTCACCTTTGCTCTAACAGTTTGCATGACTGAATGACTGAAATATTTCACACTAGTTGGTTTTAAGGCATAAGTATGTGAACATTCGTTTTGTGTACATGTCGACAGGTGACATTTTGCAGCAGCAGGTGTGTCGATAACACTTGAGGTGTGTGTGGACAGGTCTTACTTTTGTACTACATCTGAACCCACCATGATGATTAACAACCAGTAAACTTGTTGTCGGCGTTGCTTCACATGGTCTTATCCTCCCACTATCACCTCCTAACTCCCCTCTCTAAAAATCCCCTCTTTCTTCCCTCTTCCTTTTCCGTCCGGTCCAACACCAAAGATTTTCAAACATGATTGAAATTAATAAAGTTTGGCTCAATTATTGGGTTTATTCAGACATACCTTTGGTTTGTCTGAAGATTAATAACCCTCATTGTTAATTAAAATATGTCCAACAATAAGAGGCCCTCAGTTCTCATCTGTCTGCCCAGCTGTTGACAGGACAGTTAAAAAAATCAATCATTAACTATTAAGTCATTTCATGAATCTATTTTTAATCTAACCTAATCTTTATTTATTAATCTTTCTTTATTAATCTGAGGGCTACATGCTATGTATCCCATCATGCATCAGACTTGTCCCATAATGCAAGTCAGGTCCATAAATATTGGGACAGAGACTCATTGTCAGCATTTTTGAATTTGAATCGAAACGAACAAGATGTGTTCCTCCACGACTAATGTTTTTAGCACGATACCTAATGCTAAACCTTCTTCAAATTAAGAAAAGAAGCACTGACCGCACGGATTTAAAAATTATGAGCGAGCAGGCCCTTAATAATAACCAGAACAGTAATAAAAGCACATTTAGAAGATCTTCCAACTTCATCTGATTTTGTTGTTCCAGGACAGCTATAGCCCCATCAACAGTTCTAGAGGATTTCACCATGCTAAACTTTTCATTGCTTTGGCTGGTTGGGTTAACACTCACTGACAGACATCATCACCCTGACATCCCTCCTGGAAATGCAAACTGGAATTGAGTTTTGAAACACTATTCGCAGAGTGGATGTGAAAACGAAAATCCCCTCTTTGCATTTTGGTTTTAATTATGACACAGAATAAGCGGTTTTAATGTAGAAAAAGAAAACGTATTTTGAACGATTGATTTTTTTAGAACCAGAACCTCCACAGATTCAAGAGGAACAGGAGGAACCAGAACCTCCACAGATTAGAGAGGAACAGAAGGAACCAGAACCTCCACAGATTCAAGATTTACGTGGTATTTACGTGGTACTTATTGTGTAACTACTGGGTACTTTCAGGGTATTTACATGGTTCTTTTTATGGAATTTACTGGGTACTTACACGGTACTTCAGTTGGAAAATACTAATATGAACTAACAAACTGACTAAGCTATACTGGCATTTCTGCCCTTAGACCCCCCTTCGCGGTAAGGAAAAACTCCTAAAATAACCGGAAAAAACAAAGAAACCTCAGGGGTGCCCACATGAAAGAGGGACCCTCCCCCAGGACGGACAGGCGATTTACCAGAACTCTTAGAGAAGAATTAAATTATCTAACTCAACAACTACATATATAAAGTAGGGTTGTGCCGATGGACGATATCATCGTCCATCGTGATGGGTGACTGACATCCCGATGGAGAGAACCCATCGTGATGCCACGCCCCCGCCACGTTGCGAGTCGACCCCATAAGCCGCGGTTACATGTACAAAATATCTTGATGGGATCAATGGTCGGATTAGAATCCAACCGTGTACATGGGCCCAGAAAAATGTTTTCAGAATATAAAAACGTTCACTAAGGTCACACTTTCGGTCGGAATAAATCATTCGTACATGCGCAGTAGGGTTTGAAAACCGGAAAGGGATATAAATTCCGCCGAGCGGCTTTTTTTTTAAACTTTATTGAATGCAACAATTCAATACAAAACGATGTTAAACAGTGCCGAGCGGCTATATACATTGACATGTCAGCTCGGTAATATACGAGACGATCCTCTAAACATGCTTTTAATAATGTTACTGTTATTATGAAACACCTGTTCGCTCCTCATTTGAATTTTAATCCGTGTGGTCAGTGCTTTTTCTGAACAAAGCCAGGATTAGCAGTATGCTAACACGGGCTAACAACGTTAGTTTTGGGTGGCACTGCATGCTGGCTGCACGTAAACATGTGGGAATAACATCAGCCTTTATTTAGTTGGGGCACGACTGGAAACACAAATCCACGTGATTGTTTGAATGGTTTCTAAGGACTGAGCGACATTTCTGCTTTGAAGCTCAAACCCCTGTGTCCCCGTTCTGAGTTCGGTAGCTCGTAGTACCCCTAGAGCTGCGGGACGGATCGCAGTCTTAAATCTCCCACACATACCGCTCATGTAACAAAGCAGCTCATGTAAAAGGCGCGAGTCGAGCCGAAAACAGGAACCACAGCGAAAGTGGCTCAGGTGGTTGAGCGGGTGGTCCAATGATCGAAGGGTTGGCGGTTCGATCCCCGCTCCCACCAGCCAAAATATCGTTGTGTCCTTGGGCAAGACACTTCACCCTCCTTGCCTCCAGTGTGGCTCCACTGGTGTGTTTATGTGCGAGAATGATCCCGGTGATGGTCAGAGGGGCCGTAGACAGGAACTGGCAGCCACGTCTCTGTCAGTCTGCCCCAGGGCAGCTGTGGCTACAACCATAGTTACCATCACCAAGTATGAATGAGGAGTGAATGAATAATGGACACATTGTAAGCGCTTTGAGCGTCTGGAAAAGCGCAGATAAATCCAATCCATTATTATTATTACAGCCAGGTGTAGAAGTAGGAGCAGAGACGAGGTACTCGTCAGGTACAGAGCAGAGACGAGCCAGAGATGAGCCAGAGGCAGGATCCACAGCCAGGTGTAGGAGTGGGAGCAAAGGCGAGGTAAACGGTCAGGAACTGGAGCACGGATGAGCCAACTGGAGTCTGGAAGCACTCCCCCCAGGAGGGGAGAGGGAAAGAGGGACAGTACATGAATCGCACTGTACCAAACAGAGGCATGGAGAACTAAATGATAAATGATGATCAAAAATAGAGAAGAGAGGAAGGGTAGAAATAGATGAGAAAAGAGGACAATTTAAGTCTGCACTCACGTGTTTCATGGTATTTACCATAAATTTGCCACAGAAACTACCCCTTAAGTACACTGAAACTGTACTGTAAAATAAAGTCAGCCCTATTTCCACTCAACTACATGGTAATTTCAGTACTAAATACTGGGTATGTTCACTTGAATATTACTTGGTACTTACCATTTAAGTACACTAAAACTGGACTGTAAAAGCAATGGCGTGCGGGCCGCTGGCTGGCCAGTAGACAGAGATAGCCAGCTGATATTGTAGTTCGGGGTCGAATAGGAATAATAATAATCAGGGCTTGTCTTTTATTAACATACTCTTTAGCAGTCGCTTTACATTTGAAGGCTATTGGGCTACATGCTAACTACTACTGGATCATTTTTCCTGTTATTCATAGACACAGATGTGACCAATAGTTGGATTGACAGCAGATACCTTCACATTTCTGTCTGTCTGTGTCTCATTACATTGCATTCAAGACAAGGAAGATGTTTAGAGATCAGATTGACTTATTTTAAAAAGCACAAAAGAATCAGTAATCACGTTCATTCACATCCTGGTATTCTCTCCGTCCATCTTGCTGCAAAAGCTGCTTTCTGCCGCTACTTCCGTGTCTCTGTGAGCATTCAATAGGGGTAAAAATAAAAGCAAAAACGATCGATCTATTATTGTCTCGATGAAAATCAGAAAAAATATTGTACGATTAGGCTGGCTGCTTTGCCTAGTGGACTGGCTTTGAGCAATATCCCGTCACGCATCACGCATACCCAAGATGCATTTTTACCAATCACCGTGTCCCTGTAACTGAAGTGTAACAACAAGACCAATGATTGCAAACCAGACAAGGCAGAGATGCTTTTGTGATTGGCTACTCCTTTACTCAGACATAAGCAGCAGCACCCTAACTACATCGATCAAAGTCGCTTCAGCAAACATGACGACGCAATGCATACCCTCAACACTAGGGGGAAGTATGCACCTCAACACATCGATGTTCAGTGTTACCAGAACTGGCGGTGTTGCAGGTAAAAATGGCTTTGGGCTGTTTTAGGGTCGGTTCTGCGTTAATTTGACACATGAACCCTCAAACTAGAAAAACAGAGTCGTCCATTTTTGCATCTTCTGAAAACAGACAGATTGTTTGTCTCTATGTGATCCTCTAATGTCAGCAAAGCAATGCAGATATCGCTAAAATTGATGTGGTTCCGCGGGCTCACCTGCCAGCCTGTTCTCCTCCCCTCCATTCATCCCCTCTGCCACATAATAAAACCTAGTTCGCCACTCCTTTTTTGTGTCCGCACTTGGATTCTACAAAGTTCCTCCGGTTTCACAACAGAAATATGTCATCTCTCTGACTGGAACACCACAGAGCAGGTATCTAGGAACACAAGTCGATTTCCAGGGATCAGCCAATGTTTAGATCCCACCCACTTTCACTGATTGACAGACAGACTCATTCTGCTGGAAAAACTCTTCATGAAATAAATAAGTCATTCTGAAAAACAGCAACATAAAAAAAGCTACTTTGGAAATTTTGATTTAGATATCAGTTTCTGAAAAAAAGAGATACAATTATAATAATATTCAACATGATTAAAATGAATATTTTAAAATTCTTTTTTAAAATAATGAACAGGTTTTCAAAGCAAAATGAAATATATTTAATAATAAAATGGCTAATTTAAATTGAGCCATTTTTTTCAAATTGTTTTTGTCCATTTTTGACACATTTTTACCGTCTGCGCTGCCAGCAGCACCTCCAGGCTAACACGCACACATAAACACACCCACCAACACCACCACAGGCAAGTTTCTGACCCCGATCGATGGGGCCCCAGACCTCGGTCCTGGAGGTGATTTCTAAACAAAATAAATACAATAACAGACATGTGAATGTAGCTTTATTAGCAGCATATTTCTAACATAACACAGCTGGTGTGCTGAAAGAAGCCTCAGAGACTGTCAAACATTTATTATAGATGCCTGCATCTTTACAGTCAATAGTGACAATAATCTAAAACATTCTGTTTGTTTTCAAACTGTTTTCCTTTTTGTAATTTCATATCAAAATAATTGGAGATAGAGTCAGGTTAAAAGTACATTTTCTATTAATCCCTCCGTCCCCTTTCTAGTAAATCTGTCCTATTTATCTCAGCATGATTTAATTTGGGTATACAGTTATATAACATTAAAGACCTGTTTGTACCTTTTATGAATTACTTCTCTGTAATTTCATTTCCTTAAAAAAAACAAAGAAAAAATATATTCTATCTTTAACTGGTTCAGACTATTTATTGACTGAAACAGCTCTCCTCATAGTGGGGAGGTGTAAGGGGGCCTTTTTCAGCAGTTTTATACTGTTGTGTTAAAGAAAACAAAACCCTTTTTTTATTAAATGTTTTTTAATGTGCATATACTGAATGATACTGCAATCATTTGTATTGATACTTAATAATAAATAAAGTCACCATAGTATCTGTTCTTGTGTCCCGGCAGTCCTCCACCAGTGTTGGATGAATAAAGAGGAAGATCTCTGCATCCAGCAGAGGAACTTCAGTGTGGAACATGAAGAACCGGAACCTTCACAGATTAAAGAGGAACCAGGGGAACTCTGCATCAGTCAGGATGA
>JAUDJI010000225.1:0-18169 GCA_037389245.1 Oryzias sinensis | reverse complement strand
TATTTCCTACAAATTGAAAAGCAACAGTAAGAATTCAATATTCTTCCAAAACCTTTATAGAATTCACCAATCTCAATACACACCATACCTGTAGCTTGTGTTTTAGGATCTCAATTTCCACATCTGACTTAAGGATCTGTCGATCTAAGTAGGACATCTCTTTATCAGTTTTCTCAATTTGTTTAATAAGATGAAGTCTATATAACTCCTTAACTGGTAACTGAAAATACAGTAGTGTGGGGTTAAATCCTGTTCATTCAACATGAATTCCGTAGAATAACACTCTGGCATTTACGGTACGTCACTGGACTGTGTTCATCCGTGCAGAGGAGTTTGATGGACCTTCCACCTCCTCATCCTGCGGTGGTTGTTCCTCCACACTCTGGAGGGTGGGGACGGGGGGGGACAAGAATAGGTTAGTCGACACAATAATGTGAATGTGATTGTTTGACATGTACAAACATAAGATTACCTCTATAGGTCTGTCGGTATAAGCAGACAGTGTGTCATCCTCTACATCCTGAGAAGATGAGCATTTGGTTGAGCACACTTTATAATAACTACTTGTGCTAATTTCTGCTGTGTTATGTAGGCTACTTACAACTGCCTGGGGTTCAGCTGTGACGGGAGGGTCTAAAAGGAAGATATTGCCATCAGAATCTGTTGAGACCAATGCAAAACCCAATGCAATGTTAAAATACGATATATTAAAATATATATTTATCATAGTACTGGTGCTTCTGAGTGGCCTGAGGCTGGCATTTTGCACATTTGAAGTGAAAATATATATAATGTGTGTGTGGGGGGGAGGCCTTTTACATTTTATGAAGGCACTTGTGTCCTGGGGAGTGACTGGCTCTGAACTCCCTGCAGGAATTCCCTCAGCCACTGGCCTTCCACTGTTCAGACTCAGGGCCATCTCCTCAGGATTTGTAAGAAGTGGGGGTGCAGGGCCTCCCCCTGTTTTGCGAGCCTCTGCCTTCTTTCTGTTGGCTGAAGACAAATCAAATGACAGTGAACAATGAAAACAACATTAGATATGTATTGCTATGTAGATGTTTCATATGTCAAATATTGTCAACAAAGCCTACATCCATGACATGCTCACATTAGACCTGATTGAATTATGTTTTTATACTTCATTTTTAGCTGCTGCCATGTTCTTTTAATTCCTGCAGGATTGCATCTACATGAAAATGAAATCAGGGACAAGGGAGAGACAGAAGGTTAGCATCGGACGAGCGCAGAGAGCGGGAAGGGGTGTGACGCTGGAGGAGATCGGTGAGGTATGGTGGGGCCAGGTTATGAAGGGCTTTGAAAGTGATGAGGAGAACTTTAAATTTGATACGCTGATCGATGGGGAGCCAGTGAAGGTCTTGAAGGACGGGGGTGATGTGTTCGCGGGAGCGGGTGTGTGTGAGCAGACGGGCAGCAGAGTTCTGAATGTATTGCATCTTATTTATTATTGAAGGAATTTGTATTAGTAGTCTTATTTTTATTACGTTTTCTGTTTTGTCTATATTACTTGAAGTTTTAGTTTCATATATTAAGTGTGTAGAACTTTGTGCATCCTGACTTCATTGACTTCACATTCCTTAGGATGTTTCACGGACAGCAGCTGTCATTTATTCCCCTACAGAGAAGGGGGATGTTGACCTCTCGGGGCATTGGTCAACAGCAGTCAGCAGAAATGTCTAATCTAAACCACGAGGAATAGATTATAGCTGTGAGAACTTCTCTAGATGTCCGGTTCCAGGGAAGAACAAAAAGGTTGATCTTTAACCTAGGCTCTCCATGGATTTCTTGCTGTCAATCTGATTTGTTACGGACAGGAAGAGTCTGAGTTTATCACAGCACCAGGCGTACCTTTGAAGTCATCCCCTGGGGAGATGGATTGGGTCCGGAGAGTGACCGTCGACTATTGGCTGATGGACGAAGGCGGACTATCAGTCAGCCAATCCGAGTGTTCCAGGGCGGAGATTCGATGTCATGTTTTCCATGGGAGGAGGGAAACCCAAATTGTCTTTAAAAGTCTGAGCAGAGCATAATTTTATTGTCTTCTTCTCTCTTGTGGCCTTTCATGTAAAACGCCTGTAACTTCTTACGTTTTGAAGGCCTTCTAAAATGAGGACCCAGATTTTGTTTCAGAATTGTTTTAATTCTGTCTTAGAACTTTTGTTAGGGAATAAACCTTCTGTGACTTTATCCGGCTGAATCTTGGTCTTTATATCTCTCCCGACTAATAGAACACGCATGGAAAAATCTCAAAGCGAAAGATATTTTCCTACATTATTCTGGAGGGTGTACCAAGGAGTATGCTATTGCAATAATCTAACCGGGAGGTAATAAAAGCATGAATGAGGGTTTCAGCAGCAGCAAAAGAGAGGGATGAACGGAGGCGGGCAATATTTTTCAGGTGGAAACAGGCAGACCGAGTGATTTGATTAACATGTTGTTCAAGTGATAGATTAGTGTCAAAGAGAAACCCAAGGTTGCGGATGACTGGTGACGAAGAAAGCGTGGTGTTATTGAAATTTAACTGAAAATTTTGTATGGATTTTGTGATGGTTTTGGGGCCAATTATGATTATGTCTGTCTTATCACAGTTGAGTTTGAGGAAATTGTGCTCAAGCCATGTTTTGATGTCTGTTAGACAGCGGGTGAGTGTGAAATAAGTGGTGGAGCTGATGGATTTGGTGGAGATGTATAGTTGTATGTCATCAGCGTAACAGTGAAAATTTAAGCCATGTTGTCGGATGATGTCACCAAGGGGAATGAGGTAAAGGATGAACAGGAGTGGGCCAAGCACTGAACCTTGGGGAACACCTTGCAACAGAGGAGCTGTGGAGGATGAGCAATTGTTTCCCTTGATAAACTGTTGACGGTTGGTGAGGTAGGACTGAAGCCAGGATTGAGCAGAGCCAGTGATGTTGAGACCATTCTTGAGACGGGAGAGCAGGATGGAGTGACTGATGGTGTCAAATGCTGCAGTGAGGTCCAGGAGAATGAAGATGGAGAGCTGTCCAGAGTCGGAGGAGAGGAGGATGTCATTTGAGACTTTGAGCAGAGCTGTTTCAGTGCTGTGTTGTTTCCGAAAACCAGATTGAAAGGGTTCAAACAGATTATTTGAGTTTAGGTGTGATTTGAGCTGGGAGGCAACCACTCGTTCAAGTATTTTGGACAGAAATGGCAGGTTGGAGATGGGACGGAAATTTGCAATATTGTCAGGGTCAAGACCAGGTTTTTTCAGGATGGGGGTTATAGCAGCCAGTTTGAGAGACTGGGGCACAGAACCAGAGGACAGTGAAGAGTTAATTATTGTTGTGATGAGTGGAGAGATTATAGGACAGCAACCTTTAACAAGGGTGGAGGGAATGGGGTCCACCGGTTTTGCAGAGAGAGAATGTGCTACATATTATTTTTTATATTGATGCAAGTATAGAAGCTGGAGTTGACCATCTGCCTGACACGTGTGTGTTGCTGTTTTTTCTTCCCCGACTGCTTCATGGAGTGGACTGATTCATGTAGCATAATTTGGAACACAGAAATGAAATGTTAAAAAAAATACTAGTGCGTCTTTGTGATAATTTACTCACTTCAATGTAATAACTTAGATAAACAGTGCAGTAAAGAACCAAATATATCAAATGGCCTCCATGTGGAAATAAAAATGCATAATGTTGTGTTTTCTGTTCTGTTCTGCAAGAGGAGACCAGGAGCAGGAGTTCCTGTCTGCAGACAAAAGAGGACAAACAACATCCAGAACTCACTAAGACTACTTTCAGGGATCATTTCTTTAGTCTGGAACTAGAGGATTGTGTTTCTACAGAGGTTGGTCTGGCTGTCCATGATGATGATGATGATGTTTCCTTCAGAGCAGGAAGCTGGTGAGAAGATGAGAATCTTCTTCACTGAGGAAGACTGTTCAGTGTTTCTGGATGTGACACTGAAGGAGGAAACATTGTCTGAGTGTGTTAAGATCTATAGATTAAAGTGCGCCCTTACTCAATGTGTTGTGGTAAAGTTAGAACCTGTGTTTATGTGTGTGTTCATACAAGGTGCTTTACGGTAACCTGTTCACAGTGATGTCGGGTGATTCTGCAGCAGAGCTGCGCATGTGCAATGTTCGGTGTGTATGGCAGACTCCATGATCCGAGGAGCATGTACTACGTCTTTCCCATGTGAATAAATGTGCCTGTTATGCACAAAAGAGAAAGTGGCTCTACGTTTCTTCATCAACACGCAAAGAGGACACGGAAGCAGACACCGTTCCCTCCATCCCTCTACAGGTTATGGGCCCAGGCGGACATTTTCACCGGTACGTACGGAGGAATGAATGAACGCTGAGTATCAAGCGGATTCCTTAACGTCTAACGGACTTGCTACGTATTCAAGCTGCCGTTAAGAAAGGCGAAATTTGGAGAAACGAAAGAAAGAGCTAAAGACAAGTTTGCTAAAGAAAAGAGCTGACGCGTCGGAGCGAAGCACGAAAAAGGCGCGAAAAGCAAAGAGCGAACTAATAACATGGCTAACAGACTAGCAAGCCTTCAAACAGCCCAGCTAGTATTTGACGGTTCAGAGGAAAGATATGAACTGTGGGAAACACGTTTTCTCTGACATTTACACAGCTTGGAGCTTAAGGAAACCATCCTTAATGAACCTGTGACCGAAGAGCAGCTAGCTAATGATCAAAGCAAAAATGCCAACTGCTATGCTGAGTTAATACGGCTAATTGACGATAAGAGCTTGTCACTCATCAGACATGAAGCCGCGGACAGAGGCAGAGAAGCTCTGAAGATTCTGAGAGACCATTACTCGGGAAAGAGTAAACCCAGAATCATAAACCTCCACACAATGCTAACGATGTTGAAGATGGCCGAAAATGAGTGCGTGACGGATTACATGATAAGGGCGGAAAACACAATCACAGCTCTACGTGATGCCGGGGAGAATATGAGTGAGGGACTGATCCTAGGTGGACTCCCCGACTCATTTAAACCACTTGCCGTGCACATAACTCAGAATGAAGATAAAGTAACTTTCACAGACCTCAAGAGGAGGTTAAGAGTCTATGAAGAGGCAGAAAAAATGAGCAAGACAGAATCAACAGACAACGTGATGAAAACTTACGCAAAACAAGAACAGACGGAGAATAAAGCACACACCTACCACAGAAAAGAAGAAGAGGCTGAAGTGACATGCTACAGATGTGGAAAAAGAGGACACATAGCAAGAAGATGCCAACAGAAGGTGTGGTGCAACTTTTGCAGAAGTAACACACATAAAGAGACAATATGTAAGAAAAAGGGGAGACGAAACGACGTCCGGAAGGTAATGGAGGACGTGAGTGGAAGCACAGACCACTTCTTCAAGGCCAAAGCAGAGACACCAGCAAGCAAGGTGAAGATGAAGGGCATCATGGTCGACGCAGGCGCCACATCCCACATCGTGAATGACATCAGGAAATTCACTGACTTTGATGAGTCCTTCAATCCAGAGAGGCACACAGTGGAGTTAGCTGACGGGACGAAGGTCAACGGGACAGCGCAACGCAGAGGAACAGCGTTGATACACCTGGTAGACTGCAGTGGACAGCAGCACCGGGCATATCTGAGAGATGCCCTCTTCATGCCAACGTACCCCCATGACATCTTCTCAGTGGCAAGAGCAGCAAGTGAGGGGACAACCATCACATTCAAGAAAGGAGAAAGCCACCTGATAACGAAGAACAGATGCAGGTTTGATATTCATGAAAATGAAAAACTGTACTATTTACCCACTATTGAAGATGACAATGACAAATGTAAAGCTATTCATGATATTCAAGGTTGGCATGAAATCATGGGTCATTGCAATTTTGACGACATAAGAAAGTTGCAAAGTGTGGTGAAAGGAATGGAAGTAAAAGGGGATGTGCATAAACAGGTGAACCCATGCAGAGTGTGAACAGAAGGTAAAACCACTCAGACAAGAAACAGGGAACCAGATGTAAAGGCTGAAAAACCACTACAACTAGTACATACAGATCTAGCTGGTCCTATGCAAACTAGTTTAGATGGGTACAGATACGCACAGTCTTTTACTGATGACTACACGGGGACCGTTTTTGTATATTTCCTTAAAGCTAAAAGTGATGCAGTTTGTGCGACTGAAAAGTTTATAGCTGATGTAGCACCATACGGTGAAATAAGGTGCATTCGTTCTGACAATGGCACTGAATTCACAAGTCAAGATTTTCAGACACTTATGACCAAAAACAGAATCAGACACGAAAGGTCTGCACCGTACTCACCTCATCAAAATGGCATTGCAGAAAGGGGCTGGCGTACTCTTTTGGAAATGAGCAGATGTTTACTGATGGAAAGCGGGTTGCCAGATAAGTTTTGGAACTACGCAATGCAGACAGCAGCTTACATCAGGAACAGGTGTTACAGCAGACGCACCAAGAAAACAGCTTATGAGATGTTAACAGGAAAACAACCAAATATTGCTAACATGCATAAATTTAGCTCCACATGTTTGGCTTACAAACAAGATAAAGGGAAGTTTGAGTCAAGATGTAATGAAGGAGTTTTTGTTGGATATGACAAATATAGCCCAGCTTACCTAGTCTATTACCCGAATGAAAGTAAAGTCCAGAAGCACAGGCTGGTAAAGTTCATTAATAGGGCTACAAGTGAAAAAGAAACACAAACAACAGAACCATTTTTGGAGTGTGTTGATGGAATGTTTCCTAGAGAAACAAATGACGATGATCCAACAGAGATGGAAAAAGTAAGGGATAAAAATGTTGACACTGACTGTGAGGTTCCTGAAACTCTCACAGGAGAGGCAGAGCAATCCTGTGTGGGGAAACCCCGGGAGACAGCTCAAAGAAAGAATCCGACTCGAACCAAAAAGAAACCGGCTTATCTCCAAGACTATAACACTGAAAGTAATGACAATCTTCAAATGTGTGTAGATTTCTGTTACAGAGCAGTATGTGATCTCCCCAATACCTACCAGGAATCAGTAGCATCAGCAGAGTCAGAGCAATGGAAGATTGCTATGGAGGAAGAAATGAAGTCACTGATAGACAACAAGACTTTCACCCTCACTAAGTTACCTGCAGGCAGGAAAGCAGTGGGGGGAAGGTGGGTCTATGCAGTTAAAACAGACGTTGACGGAGGTGATAAATTTAAAGCAAGGTTTGTGGCTAAAGGCTATAACCAGAAAGAATGGACAGATTTCAGTGAGACTTTTTCACCCACTGCAGACACGACAAGTGTAAGGATAGTGATGCAAAAAGCAGCACAGGAAGGTTTAATCCTACACCAAATGGATGTAAAGACAGCCTATTTGCATGCTCCAATAGACTGTGAAATATTTGTGGAGACCAGAAGGTTTTGAGAAGAAAAGGAAATCAGGTCAAAAACTGGTATGTAAGCTACATAAGTCACTTTACGGGCTAAAGCAATCAGGTCGAAACTGGAACTTAATGCTGCACAAATATTTGACGGAAAACGGTTTTGAACAGAATCCTGCAGATCACTGTCTCTATTCTATGAAAAGGGAGGATGAAAAAGTGATCCTTGTGATTTGGGTTGATATTATTTTGGCTGGAAGCAGCGACCTCGCTCTAAGTGATGTAAAGCAAATGTTAACTGACAGATTTAAAATGAAGGATTTGGGCAGATTGAAACACTTTTTGGATATTGATTTCCATCAAAAAAAAACCAAGTCAAAATGTTGCAGAAAAGATACATAAATAAGATCTTAGAAAGATTTGGAATGGAAGACTGCAAACCAAGGGAGACACCTTGTGAACAGAAACTGGTCTATTCTGACAATGGAAAGAAGATGACAGATGTGAGAAAGTACAGGGAAGCAGTAGGAAGCCTAATCTACTTGTCAACTTGTACTAGGCCGGACCTGAGTTACATTGTGAGCAGACTCTCTCAGCATTTTGGGGATCCTACTGAAGAACACTGGAACAGTGTTAAACATGTTCTCAGGTATCTTAAAGGTACTCAGGAAAAGCAGTTATGCTTTAACAAAAACTCTTCAGGTATTTTAGGTCTCCAGGTTTACTGTGATGCTGACTGGGCATCCAATGAAAAGGATAGGCGCAGTGTTTCAGGGTACTGTGTGAGTCTGAGGCTACGTTCACACTGCAGGCTGAAACGACCCAATTCCGAATTTCTTGCCCCTAAGCGGCCCAATTCCGATCTTTTCATGACAGTCTGAATGACACAGTTCCGATCTTTTCAATTGCGACCCAGGCCCCGTGGGTTTGCCGTCCTGATTCCGAATTGCAGCCGTTCTTTTCAATTGCGACCGCCGTCTGACCGGCCAGGCGACTTGATTCCGAACTGTACGTCATCGACACGCAACAGACGTCATCATTTTGCGTTGAAGTAGGCGGGAAAGAGAACGTAAACATCAACCATGGTGGACGATGCTGCTGAGACTAGTCAGTGGAAGGGAAGGGAGGTCACTGATTGGATTAATATTTGGGGTGATCGCTCTTTTCAGGCCAAACTCCAGGGCTCTTATCGCAACTGGACGGTTTTTGAAAAAAATTCTGATAAATGGCAGAGCGTGGTGTTGAACCTTTCCCGCGGTGACTTTTTTTTCTTTCTCCCCTTTCCGACCGTGCTCAGAAGCGCGGGGGACCCGAGGCGATCCTCCTCCTCCTCCCTGTTCTGATCCTTAGATTCTCCAGAACGGGTTAATAAAGAGTCCATAGCATTTATTCTGGGGGAAACCTGCTTTTAGTACCGTCATCCTTCCTCCGTAACACACAACATGAATGCGCGCGCGTGCCGCGATAGAGAATTCTCTATCGCGGCACGCGCGCGCGCACACACACACGCGGGGGCGCGGCCCCAACACAAACACATTCCTATTCCACAACAGTGGGTACAGACGATCCCGACTCCATTGCTTTCTTAAAATGAGAAGATTGTAATTGTGCTGCTCCTTTGTGAAAATAAATTTAATATTACAAAAAGAGCTCCGCTTTTGACAACACTGTTGTTGACATCCATTGTTAACGTTTGCTCCGCAAACAACAAGTGACGTCGTTCACCGTTGAGTATTCTTCTGGCTTCTGCGCATGCGGGTCTCGTTTGGGTCGTGTCACGGTCACACTGTAGATCACAAAAGTTCGGATTTACTTGGAAATGTGAACGGTCTAGCAAAAAATTCGGATTTTTTTCAAAAAATCCGAATTGAGCATTAAGCCCTGCAGTGTGAACGTAGCCTGAGTGAGAAAAGCTCACTCATTTCTTGGAAAACAAAAAGACAACCCACAGTGGCACTATCAACATGTGAAGCAGAGTACATGTCTCTTGCAGCAGCTTTACAAGAGGTCATTTACTTAGAGCAGTTACTCACTGGCCTAGATGGATGCAGCTATGCAAAGACTAAAGTGTTTGAAGACAATCAAGGCACCATAGCCCTCGCTAAAAACCCTGTTAACAGACAGAGGTGCAAGCACATTGACATCAAATACCATTTCATCAGAGAGATCGTGACAAGTGGTAAAGTTTTGTTAAACTACTGTCCAACTGATAAAATGACAGCCGATGTGATGACGAAGCCAGCAACAAAGCTGAAACTACAAAGGTTTTCCCAGAATTTGTTTGGTGTTTAATATGTTAATGTGAAACTGATAAAGTGAATCAAAATGTAAGACAGTGAGCTAAGTTCGAGTGGGGGTGTTAAGATCTAAAGATTAAAGTGCGCCCTTACTCAATGTGTTATGGTAAAGTTAGAACCTGTGTTTATGTGTGTGTTCATACAAGGTGCTTTACGGTAACCTGTTCACAGTGATGTCGGTGATTCTGCAGCAAAGCTGCGCATGTGCAATGTTCGGTGTGTATGACAGTCTCCATGATCCGAGGAGCATGTGCTGCGTCTTTCCCATGTGAATAAATGTGCCTGTTATGCACAAAAGAGAAAGTGGCTCTACGTTTATTCATCACCACGCAAAGAGGACACGGAAGCAGACACCGTTCCCTCCATCCCTCTACAGTGTCCCTCCCCAGAAGAAGTATTTTGTCTTATTAACTCGCTCTGGAGGCTGAGGATCCGAACGGGAAAGTGAACCCCAATCGAGGATCCGCCTTCGGCCCTGGAGAAAATCTCCCCTGTGTTTCCGACCACGGTCAGAAAGAAAAAAAGAGAAGTCATCGCGCAGCAAAGGTTCAAGAGTATCCCTGCAGCTGTCCACCTGAATCCTTTCTTCCTCCATTAAAGATCAGATCTCTACGTCTGTCTGACACTTCTGTCTGAGGAGGAGGAACACTTTCTGGCATTTTCAACGTTCTAATGCTAATATAACAGACTATTTTCATTCCTCTTTATGGTTATATGTTATAACGGGACGTTTCATCTGGAGGAGGGGGCGCATGTAAAACGGTTTACTTCTGCATTGGTGTTGGGATGACAGGTTCATGTCCAGGTTCATGTGACAGATGAACTTCAGGATATGTGAATGAAAAGGAAAATAAAAGCTGCAGTGATCCTTCCTCCTTAATGGAGGAAGAAAGGATTCAGGTGGAGAGCTGCAGGGATAATGTTGAACCTGCGCGATAACTTCTCTGTTTTTCTTTCTGACCGTGGTCGGAAACGCAGGGGAGATTTACTCCAGGGCCGAAGACGGATTCTCGTTTGGGGTTCACTTTCCCGTTCGGATCCTCAGCCTCCAGAGCGAGTTAATAAGACAAAATACTTCTTCTGTGGAGGGACACCATCTTTTTATTAAGGTTTTCAGTCCTCGATCACACAATATATACGCAAACTCTCCCGCTCCGGGCTCTCACCCCCCTCTTTCGCCCGTGCTCTCACACATGCACGCGGGGTCACCAACACACACGCACACACACACACACACACACACACACAGCGCGCGCACACTCCATAACTGTCGCCGTCGGCTTCATCGCCTGCAGAGATCCTGCAAACCACCAATCAAAAAATAAAACATTAATAAATCATAAATCAAGCAACTAAACTTCCAGACATTTGGAACGTTATCAATAAACATTCAGCTCACCTGTTCAACTAAGTTTAGTCGGTCTGCTCTGCTGCTTTGCAGCGTTCACTTGTTGCTGCTGCTGCCCTGTATGCTCACTTCCACTTTAATCTCGTAAAAATACAATTTTTTTCTCATAAATTTACGGTTTAAAATTTCATAATTTTACTTTTTTTGGTGGGCCTAAAATTCTGTCGTACCGAATAGTTTGAATCTGCCAGGCTTTTATTTTTCCCCCCGGAAAAAAAGTCCTCATTTCCGTTGTGCTGAGCTTAATGCTAATGCTGCGGTTATGTCGTCGCGCTTCGGGTAATGCCGTTGCGTTTTTCCATTTGTATGTAGTGTGAGCCCTGTCGGCCACCGTACAAACCCTCTCAAAGCAACCGGGCTTGGGACCGGCACAGAAGTAGAGAAGGGAACAGGGAGCAGCCCGGATTCGAACCCTGGTTTCACAGACGGAAGGCGCCGCAAACCAGCACGAGCTAAACCGGCTCCAAGCTCTGACCAAAGATCAGTTTCTACAATGTTCTGTACCAGTGACAATGACAAATGAACATCATCTGTTTATCTAAATGTAAATGTCAAATATAAATGTGAACAATTAATGTTTCATTTCAACATTAAAGTCCAGTTTCTGACTCCCAGACTCTGGTTACCGTGGAAACTGATCCACACAGAGGAACCCCCTCAGAAGGAGTCTAGTTAACCATTGGAGAGAACAGAAGACTGAGAGATTCTGACACTCTGGACCACTGATCTCTGACAGAAGTGTTGCTGTGGTGCAGCGTATGACACTAACTCATTTAATCCTTTATCAAATATTGTTAATCTTATAACTTGAACCTGGTAGACTCTGGTCCTTGAAAATATTGTCTGACATTAAACTGATATGCAGCTACAGATCTGCCTCTGCAGGTTTACTCAATTCTTTCATTTCTGCACCAAAACTCTCCTTTCTCTGATTTTCCTCTCTAGTCTGACTCACACTTATGTCTGTGTGTGTGTGTCTGTGTGAGTTTGTGCACTTGTACGCTCACGTGCTCTGCTGTGTCTGAATTGAACTTTGACTTCAGTCAGCTTTCAAGCAGCTTTGATTTCTGTTTCAGTTCTTGTTTGTTTTCTGACTCTTTAAACTCAGAAATCTGTCAAATGTTTCAACAGCTGAACCTTCTGTTGCCATGGAAACATCTTTGTTCTACAGAAAATCTAAGCAGCTGTTTTCTTCCACTGCAGACTCTTCAAAGAACCAAAGATGTTCAATTTGTGGAAAATCCAGAAAATCTTTGAATCCAAACCTTTCAGCTTCAGTGAAGAACTACAAATGTAGAAATGAACCAACCAGCAGCTTCAATGTTCTGACCTCAGAGTATGCAGTCTGCAGTTTGGACTCTCCAGTCCAGAACACAGAACCACAATGGATGAATCCACCAGGACGCTGTAGCTCAGGTCCAGTTCTGTCAGGTGGGACGGGTTGGACTTCAGAGCTGAGGTCACAATTTCACAGTGAGTCTCTGAGAGTACACAATCTCTAAGTCTGTGAAGAGAAAGAAAGACAGAAACAGGTGATCTATGATGAATTCAGGCTGTGATGAAGTTCCAGCTGGACATTTGTCTCTTCATCAGAGTTTCATCTTCATCATGAACCAGTCCTCCTCATCAGTCTCTCTCAGATCTTTCTTTCATCTGCAGCTGGAAGAGAGAAGGTGGAGCTGCATGGAGCTTCATGCTGCCCTCAGTCTGTAAGTGATCTGAGGTCTGAACCCCAAAGTTATCAGTAGAACATCTGGATCACACAGACTGACAGCTGTCACTCTGACCATGAGGATGATGATGATTGACAGTTTATAAATGTTGGTTATGATCCAGTTTTCTGAGAGTTTTCCGTTTCCATTTCCAAAATGATATCTTCATGTTTTCAGCTCTGAAGCTGTAAACAACAACAGTTCATCTTCCTGTTCTGTTGCAGAACTTTGATCCAGTTTCCTCCTCAGGTCCACGTCTCCCATCATGATCAGAACCACAGCAGCACCAACCTTAAGGCAGAACTTTCCAGAAGCTCTTCTTGGTAGAAAGAGGCTAAAGTGACAGTTAGCTGTGATGCTAAGCTTCATTGTTCAGAGTCAGAGTCCTCCTTGACTATGAAGAAGACGTCCATTCAAACATGTCAGGTACCTTATTTTCACGACTATAAGGCGCACTTAAAAGTCTTTTATTTTCTCCAAACTGTAGGGGGCGCCCTATGAGGCGGTGCACCTAATGTGTAGGTGTGGGACTTCAGAAGAGGAGTAGAAGAAGACGGCATGAGAACCAACTCAGTTTTTCTACCACTGCTTTTTTCCACAATGAGTGTGTATGTGTGTGTGCTGAAATATGTGTGTGCTGAGTTCCTGCGTGCCGTACTCCCCCGTTTGCAAAAAAGAGGGGGCAGACACTCATCCAAGTGAGTGTGTGAGCGCACATTCAGTTTGTGTTACTCAGTTAGGGAGAACAGTAATTTAAAAAAAAGGTTTTCCTCCAAAAAAACAGAGACTGGTTTTATTATTAACCCGCTCTGGGGACTCTGAAGGTTAAAACAGAGAAGTGACCATTGAAGGAAGATCCGCCGTCAGCCTGAAAGGGATCTCCCCCACGGTCAGAAACATCACAGCAGGAAGGGTTCAACGCTAGCATGCATGTTTTACCGGTATGTTGTGTTATTGTGCCTTAACACCCAGTGCTCGTATTGTATGTGCCAAATACCGAAAGATTACCCATAACTGAGACGGCGCCCTATAATCCTATGGTGGTAAAAATACTACGGTATGTGAAAAACACAACTGTATCTGGTATAGAAGGACCTAAGAAATCAAGTTTCTGCTTCAGTTTCTTCTTTCAGTCAAACTGTTTCATTCACAGATCAAAGATTTCTCTAGAAAGAAGATGATGAACGGAAGAAAGAGCATTCTAGAAATGTGCTTCTAGAATGACTGACATTGTAGAAATGTGCTTCTAGAATGACTGACACTGTAGAAATGTGCTTCTAGAATGACTGACACTGTAGAAATGTGCTTCTAGAATGACTGGCATTGTAGAAATGTGCTTCTAGAATGACTGACATTGTGGAAATGAAGACTTCCTTTCATTCTGGACCGTCTGCTTTGGGTTCAAACCTTTCAGAAGGTTCTGGATTGGATTTCATTTGGACAAATATGATCCTTCTTTGATCTTTAGCCAAAACATCATCTGAGTGTTAAAAACAAACTAATTTCTTTCTTTCATGTTTTTATTTCTAATCATTTTTAAACCTTTCATTCTTTGTAAATCAATCTGAACACTGATCTGATTTATCATCACGATCACGTCTGGACTCACCTGAACTTTCTGCAGTTCCTCACAGCTGGGATCAGTCTCCGTCTACCCTCATCTGATGTGTAGTACTGGTTCAGGTACAGCTCATCCAGAACCTCCTCTGACATTTGCAGAGTGTAGGCCAGAGCTGAGCAGTGGATCTCTGAGAGTTCCTTCTTTGATTTGTTCTCTGACTTCATGAACTCTTGGATCTCCTGATGAACTGAGAGGTCCTTCATCTCCATCAGACAGTGATACATGTTGATGCTTCTGTCAGGAGAGACTCCTTCACTGTTGATCTTCTTCAGGTTGTTGATGGCTTTCTGGATGGTTCCTGGATTCTTCTCTGTCTGACCCAGCAGGCCTCCTAAGAGTCTCTGGTTGGACTCCACAGAGAGACCATGAAGGAAGCGAACCAGCAGGTCCAGGTGTCCAGTTTGACTCTGCAGGGATTTCTCCATGACTCTACTCAGAAACTCATCCAGGGATGGGTTATACATGTTGTCCTCCAGGAAGTCCTCAATGACCTCTACCTTCCTGTTGGAGTAACAGTGGAACATGTAGACTGCAGCCAGAAACTCCTGAACGCTCAGATGAACAAAGCTGTAGACCGGTTTCTGGAAGATCTCACACTCTCTTCTGAAGATCTCAGTACAAACTCCAGAGTACACTGAGGCCTCTGTGACATCCAGACCACACTGCTGCAGGTCTTCTTGGTAGAACATGATGTTTCCTTTCTCCAGATGTTCAAATGCCAGCCTCCCCAGCTTCAGAAGAACTTCCCTGTCAGTCTCTGTCAGCTCTTGTGGACTTGTCTGATGTTCCTGCTGGTACTTGTTCTGCTTCCTCTTTGTCTGGACCATCAGGAAGTGGGAGTACATGTCAGTCAGGGTGGTAGGCAGCTCTCCTCTCTGCTCTGTGGTCAGCAGGTTCTCCAGAACCACAGCAGTGATCCAGCAGAAGACTGGAACTTCACACATGATGTAGAGGGACATGGAGCCCTTGATGTGGGAGATGATTCTGCTGGACAGCTCTCCATCTGGGAACCTCCTCCTGAAGTACTCCTCCTTCTGAGCATCATTGAAGCCTCGGACTTCTGTCAGTCTGTCCACACATGAAGGAGGGATCTGATTGGCTGCTGCAGGTCTGGAAGTGATCCAGACCAGAGCTGAGGGCAGCAGACGTCCCTGGATGAGGTTAGTGAGCAGCACGTTGACTGAGGACTTGTGTGTGACATCAGACACCAGCGGACTGTTGTTGAAGTCCAGAGAAAGTCTGCTTTCATCCAGACCATCAAAGATGAACAGAAGTTTGCAGACAGACAGCTGTTCTGCTGGGATCTTCTGGAGTGTTGGATGGAACAGCTGGATCAGAGTGAGAAGACTGTGCTGCTCATCTCTGATCAAGTTCATCTCCCTGAAGGACAGAGGAACCACAGCACTGATGTCTTGGTTCTCCAAGCCCTCGGCCCAGTCCAGAGTGAACTTCTGCACTGAGAAGCTTTTTCCAGCTCCAGCAACTCCGCTGGTCAGAACCACTCTGATGGATCTGTGTTGGTCAGGGAGGACTTTGAAGATGTCTGGGTTCTTGATTGCAGTGTCATGGAGCTGGTTGGTCTTGGTGGTGGTCTCCAGCTGCATCACCTCATGTTGGGTGTGAGCCTCTGGTCTCAGTCCCTCTGTGATGTAGAGCTCAGTGTAGACCCTGTTGAGGGGCGTTTCTCTTCCTGCTTCTTCAGTTCCTTCAGCCACATGTTCACTTCTGCTCCTCAGACTGATCTGATGTTCTCCAAACATCTCCTGCAGACCAACATCTGCTGACAGAGCAGAGAAGAAAGCTCCTTCATGAGTGTTCCACATGTTTCCAGAAGAATCCATCAGCAGATGATCAGGCTCTGACTCACCAGCTCTGGCTCTTTCTGCAGACTGGGGTCCCCTCCTCTTCTTCTCTCTGTGGACACTAAGGAGAAACGTTAGTGAACAACAATCAAAGCAGTCAGTGGGAAGTTCCAGACTGACTCTGATCATGGAGCAGATCCTCTCTGATCTTCAGACTCAGATATTGAGATCCAGACTGTGCTGAATGTGAGCAAATGTGTTTCCAGGGGAAACCAGAGCAGATCTAGTCCATCTGAAGGTCTAAATGATGCCTTAGCTGTGTTTGGAGCTCATGTCTGGACTGAGCTCAGAGAAAAGTTCAGCTGTTTGCTTCATCCTCACAGACTGAGCTTTGTGTCCTCCAGAGTTGTCCAACTCTTTTCTTTCCTCTCAGACCTAAAGCGCTCACAGCAGATGGTTGACCTTCCTGGATGGATCAGCTGATGTTCTTGATGAGAACATTGTTGTTCGTGCTGAGAGCTGAACTCTGCTTTGTTCACCAGAAACTGCTTCTTACTGTGAGTCTGAAGGTCCTGGTTCAGTTCTGAAGTCTGGAGGTTCCCCTTTGGACTGGTCACTCTTCATGGAGCCACAGCTGGAGGCTGCAGACTGGACTCTCTGTGTGACCTGTTGACCTCTGCAAACACCAAACCATCAGAGTGTTGGAGGATCTGCTTCTTCATGAACAGCTGATGGACTTTGACATGAACACAGACTGAGCTGTTTAGTCTGGAATAACATGACATGTTTGGATCAACAGTTTCCAGCTTTCAGCATTTTCTGTCAGTCAATCCAGACTTTTTCTAGAAAAGCTGATTCCAATTCTCCATGTAGAAATGGAGAAATTCTGAGAGCAGAAAGTCCAACTAGAACAATGTGATGTTTGGAAAGCATGAAAATCTGAATCCTAGGAGTCTGCAGTGATTCTTCTCATTAGACTGGAGCTGCTGTCAGTCAGAGTCAGCAGTCAACATGTTTTCTTCTCCAACATCTCTGATGTCTCTCAGAGACTCTCAGAAGACTCAACTGAAAAGATCTCATCACACACATGATGCTCCAAGTGAGTCTGATCAGAGAGATCCAGAACTGAACCAGACCTCAAGTCCTTCATCTGAAAACTGTTGATCATCTGAACTAGAATCCAGCCTCCAAAAACTCTGACAAACACTCACTGCTTCACTGCTGGATGGATGTCCTTGAAATCAGGAATTCTACCCTTTGACTTGTCACTCCTGAAGGACCCACGGCTGGATCCAGGTCCAGGTCCAGGTTGGTTCCTGTGAAGAATGAAGGTTCCTGGTGTGAGTGCTGGGCTCTGCTATTCTCCTTTAACTATGTCAAACACTCACTGTTCCTCTTCTGAACTGATGTCTTTCAAGTCAGGAATAGAAGCTGATGACTTTTTAGTTTTGAAGATTTTAAAGAAGTCTATAAGATTTTTCTTACTGTTGAAAAAAACCTCCAATTGATCAAATATTGTCCATCCTATACATCTATAACACGTATTTAACAAACACTTACTGTTTCACTCTTGAACGACTGTTTTTGGATGCATTTAAATTATCCTCTGATGTGTCACTCCTTCTGGACCCCCACCTGGATCCAGGTCCAGTTTCAGATCCAGGTCCAGATCCAGATCCAGGTCCAGGTTGGTTCCTGTGGAGAATGAAGGTTGCTGGTGTGAGTCCTGAGCTCTGACATGGAGAAGATCATGGACAGTTGGAGATGTTCATCTCACCTCTGAGCTTTGCTCTGGTTGTCATGGTTACCATCTCTGCTTTTAGAGGGAGGGGCTCCCTCCTGTGGCTCCTCCCACTGATCCATGCTGCTGGATTCACTGGATCCACATCAGCTCACACACACCTTCCTCCTTCACCTGCAGAGGAAACCCTCCTCATCATCAGAGGAAGCTGCCATCAGCTGCTGCACTTCTGCTCTCCCTCCA
>JAUDJI010000224.1:0-18245 GCA_037389245.1 Oryzias sinensis | reverse complement strand
AAGTGAAAAAAGTGTGTGTGTGTGTGTGTGTGGGGGGGGGGGGGGGGGCGGGGGGGGGGTCTCGCCCGGGGAGTAATTCAGGGTAGAACCGCCACTGATAATGGGTAACAGACAGTGACATGGGTGATATCAGCGCTTTATGCCGTCTTTCCAGCTCGCTGGGCGTGTGTACCGTAAACTATGATGTAAACGCGCATGCAGAAAGTCAGTGACGGCTAGCGAGACCGCACTTCCACAGATGTCGGCTCACTTGACGACCGCGGTGCTTTCAGCTCTTATCCGTTTGCCCAGCTGTTGGACAGGTGGTTCAAATTATGTGATCATATGGAAATAAACATAGATTTGACAGAAGATTTGTTTAGCTTCTTGTAATTCTTTTCACTAGCTTTGTAATGATGCCTCCCTTTCTTAAATCGGAAAAATAACAAGAAAGTTATGGCACTTTAAAACCTGTCGTCCTTGTTTTGGGTCACTAAAAAAAATTGGCTTTTTATTTGACGAAGATTATAGTCAGACATAATTTGCACACTCAAAACGGCATAACCTTCTAATTCTTTGAGCTGTCTGGGTGAGCTTTGTGTCATTTGAAAGCTCTCTTAAATTTGAAATTTTAGCTACTTTTCTACTGGGAAATGCCGCCCTGGGCGCCAAAACAGCTGGCTGAACACGCAATAGAGTTTCGACACGACTGTATTAAAACCAGAGCAGAGCGGCCATGTTTTCAGGAAGCCCTGTTATGTTTGCCTGCTGCTCTTTTCCTCACAGATCAGAAACAACAGCTTCATGATGAGAACAGAAAACAACCTTTACACAAAGACTCACCAGAGAAGAAAACGGAGAAAGTCCAACGTCTGTGTCTGCTGGACAAACTGAGTCACTGACTTTGAGAGGAGAACTCCTCCCTCTGTGTGTGTGTGTGTATGTGTGTGTGTGTGTGTGTGTGTGTGTGTGTCGAATATCCAACCTAAAACTAACTTCACCACAGTGTCTGTGTGTGCGTGCGCGTGCGTGTGCATATGGATGGATGGGACAGTCTTCCTCTGCATTTACAAGAAATCACGTGTTAGTGGCTGCAGCAGTCTATGCTGCTGGGTCCTAAAGCATATCACTAGAGGAGACACGCCCGCTTTAGAAGCCTGGCCGACGGTGGCGGAGCGCGACGCCATCTTGGTGAGGTCGACGACGCCCACATGACAATGATTTCTATAGCTTTTAGAGGTTTTTTTTTTTTTAGCTTCAAACAAACACATACACATTAATACAGCTAAAAAAACGAATAAAAAACATACAAAAAATTAACAAACAGCATTTAAGTTGTAGTTTACAATACTAGGGAACATCATACAGCATTTAGCGTATAGACTTCATTGAAAATAGACAAGTTTATTACATTTTTGTTTATTAATTAATTTCAGAAATTTAGAATGTAAACTAATCTCTTTATGAAATGTGTTGAATAACATTCTGGCTTTTGTAAAACAGAAAGTGATTTTCGTTGAACAGAGTCCCTAATACCCCTATATTTATATATATAATATATATATAGATACATCATTTGTTGTTAAAGAAGAGAAACAGTCAGCCTTAAAAGCTCAGCTTTAATGAAAATGCATTGCTGCAGGACTTCTTACAAATAGAAAGGTTATTACAAAGAATGAAAAAAAATAATTTCTAAACATTTAGAAGTTTTAGACCTCTTTGAAATGTAATTTTAATTTTTTTAGAAAAAAACAACAATAAGTCAATAATAATAATAATAATAAATCAGTAGTAAGTCAATAAAAATAATTACAATAAATAAATAATAAGTCAATAAAAAATAAGTCTATTAATGCTAATAATAATAAATAAAAATATTCAGAAGAAGTCCAAAAGTGAACAATAGATTTACCCTAAAAAAACAACAATAAAGAAAAACAATAGATTTATACTGATTCATGTGAGTGATCAATTTGTGTTATACAGATGTTATGGTGTCGGGTTTCAAGCAAACAGTTTGGCCTCTCATCACAATCTGTTTCCACAAGTGTTCTGAACATATTCAGACTATTACTAGTTGGTACCACAGTGATCCATCTGGGTTAGCTCTTTTTATTGCTAAGGCCCACTTTTTCCTTAGGTCTGAATTGACTGGAAACCTGCAAGAAAAGTTCAGTCACTGAGTCAGAAATGTATAAATTTATATTATAATAGCCAAGTATGCTGTATACAAGTTTAGCTAAATAAAATGTACATTTATGTCAACAGCAAATTATCTGTACATCATGCAGCATGTTGATAACAGCCCTGCATTATCATCCATGTCAACATGTGTATGATTAATGAAGCCCCTGCAGCATTAAAAGAAAATAATTATAGTACTTACCTGTGAAATGATATACCTTCCTCCTTCGTGGACTCAGTTCTCTGATTTTGGCAGTTGAAACCCGCACAATGAACTGGTATTATACAAAAACTGTGTTCACATGCATTCACTGCAGTAGTAACTTGACCTCACCAAGATGGCGGTGCTCTCCTCCCATGAGGAACCACGTGATGTCTCCTCTAGTGATAGAACTCATTGGTTGCAGGGCATCCCTCGTGACTTAGCAGCCTGTGTGGCGATGACTGGGTTTTTCTACAGGTCAATGCTGCCGTTCAAAGAATATTTTTCAGGAGAATAACTTCCCTCTTTTGGACCCTCCTCCATGTTCTCATGATTTAAACCCTAGTAGGAATTTTTGGGGATGTTTGCTACAAAGGACAAATGTGGACATCAATTCCAGACAGTGGATGTCCTACATGAAGCCGTCTTCACCACTTGGCACAACCTTTTCAAAAGCCATTTAGAAACACTCACACGAAACAAGCCAATACAGGTTTCTGAGGTGGAGCTTCCCCTTACTGATTGTTTTGTTTGAATGTAACAGGGTTTTTTTTGCTATGGTCCTAAACTTTCGAACAGCTACTGAACAGTCCATTTCAGTTCCTTTTAATTCAGCTGTCTCTTGTTCCCATTTCTTTTCTTTTTTTTTTTTTACATTTTGAAGCTCTACTTGAAACTTCTTAAAATCTAACCATGCAAAATGAAAATTCATGTAATTTCTTAGCTGGTCTTAAGATTTTAATAAGGAGTGTGTGTGCCCACTTCCACCTAAAATAAAAGAAACACATTTTAAAATAATATCTAAAATGTACCCGGTTGGAGATTTTTTTACATAAAAGATTCCAATTCCAAACCATTTATATTCTGTTAATCTGAAACTGAAACATTAGAACATCTCTTTTACGGTTGCAACCAGATACAAATATTTTGGACTGATAATCACAATTGGTTGTCACTCAAAGTTTTAAATATTCACTTTTTTTCCTTATCTGATGTTCTTTTCTATATGGAAAATCTGGACTCTGGAATTTCCAATGTCATTAATGTTGTTATTATTTTATGCAAACGTTTCATTCATTTATGTAAATGGCAAAATACATGCCCTTTGTTTAGTATTTTTTTGAATTATTTTTCTGATTATTATAAGTGTCTTAAATGCATTCCAAACAAAAACAAGAAAACTACAGTCATTTATCAAAATATATCAAAATTATTGTAATTTTGAATTGTTTTTTGCCTTTGCCTATTTTTTTAATTTTGTTTTGTTTTTTTCTATATGTGCATTTATAACGTTTGTTCACCCTAACTTGGTTTGTATATGAGCATTTATAAAAAAAAACAGGCACACACATTATTAAAAATATTACTGTTTTTTGGTCTTATATGTGTGTTTGATATTAACAATTGTTTCTTTATTGTGCAACTGAATGTGAATTTCTGTAAATTGAAAAATGTACAATAAAGTTTATTGGGGAAAAAAGCTGATCCAGCTGCAAACGTTACGAGCCCAAATCTGAGTCCCTGATTGGTTGATGATGCAGCAACCTCACCAAAGTCCAGACTTCAGCGGCAGAAAATCCCAACAGATCCACTTTCTTCTCCAGACTCACTAAAGCAGTTGTTGACAGACATTTGATCATCAAGTCAAAAACTTCCGGGTTTTCTTGGAAAGACTAACCAGACAGAAAGTTGGTCTTTCACTAACAAATCCCTCCTTTATTTTCAGCCTTCACCCTCATACTAAGAATTGTAATGCAGCAGATGCCAAACCACGGATGTGGATCAGTAAAAGCAGATTGGCTGTGGTGACGTCTGCTAGGAGGAGCCAAGAGGTGAACAACAACAACAACCTGCAGGAAGAGAAAAAAGAAGAAATATTTAATTCTGTTAGATGTTAACACTCTCAGAGCTGGAAAAAGCAAAAAGAAAGGCTTCAAATAATGCTAGAATTGATCTTCTTATCGAAACCAGATGTGATATTTAACTAGTTCGTCTGACGGACGTGTTTATTTTGTCTCAGCGTGAAATAGTTGTGATTTTTAGAATCTTTTCTGAAAACGTATTCATTGAACACGATTTTGACGAAGACACAGAAACAAGAAACAGCATTGAAATCTTTGTAGATTGTCGGGGAAAAATGTTTGCATTCCAAAGATCTTTAATTTTATTGACTTTTTTTATGTCACATCTCAGGTATATACTTTTTACATTAGCTAATCAAATTTGACTGAAATTGAGGTAACTTCTGTTTTGTTTTTTCACTGTAATAACAATTTCAAAATCATTGCTTGACTTTTGTAATTAACTATACAGTTTAATGTTTATTTATAGTCGTAATTATTCTCTTTAAAACCCCTTTTTTTTCTTTAGTATTTTTGATTTTAAATTTACTTTAGTCATCTGATCAACTCCAGGGGCCTGTTTCAGAAAGGAGGTTCAACCAACTCTGAGGTTAAACTTGAACTCTGAGTTGGTCAATTGAGAGATTAACAACTCAGAGTTTTCTGTTTCAGAGAAGCTGATCCGAGTTAGATCAATCAACTCTGAGTGGACTGATTCGGAGTTAAGCGTGCGCACCGCGACTATAAGGCCGTCTTTACACTGCGTGGTTCAAGTGACCCAATTACGATTTTTTCCTCTCACGTGGCACAGATCGGATATGATCGGTGAATGTGTAAGCAGGACAAAAGCGCATGGATTCCGTTTTTCTCAGATCGGATACAGGCCTCTCTCATATGTGGAAATAAATCGGAAACGAATCGGATACGTGCATTTGTGTGTGCCATGTAAGCAGACAGATCGGATATTCCCCAGTATATGCGAGTCGTACCTCAGTGACGTCAATTCAGGAGACCACCAACTGAGATCACATGACTTATTAAGGTGCTTTTTGTGCGCTGATTTTGCTGTCAGCGTGTTACCTTTCAGCCTCAGGCTTCAGACCGTAGTCGGAAACCGCTGTTGTGTCCGGTCCGGACGTAAACGGTAACTAATGAAGCGGGACACCGTTGCTATGGAACAGCAGGCTAGAAGCCGTTTATTTCTTTGGGGGGCGTGTATGATGGGGACCATGTGTGTGTGTGTGTGAGCACGCACGTGTGCTTGCGTGTGTGTGTGTGTAAGTAGAGAGAGGGGGTGTGAGCGCGGAGCGGGGGACTGTCGGAGAACCGTAAATTAAAAATAAGGTGTCTCGACCAAGAGTTTTGGAGTTTTTCTTAGCCCACTCTGGAGGCTGAGGGTTCAGAACGGAAAAGAGAACCCCGAGGAAATCTCCCGTGTGTTTCTGACTACGGTCAGAAAAGAGAAGTCATCGAGCAGGAAAGGTTCAACCCTTGGATCAAACTGTTAGTACAACACGTCTGCAAACACTTCCTCATTCAAAACTCAGAGAGAGCTGAGCAGCCCCTCAGAAGCGCCCAAGGCAACACCTCCTTCCGTCGCCGCCTTGCCTCCTTGACAACCGCAATCACAAAAGTCCGAAAGAGGTCCGCGGAAGGCGGAAATACTGCTACGTAGTCCTCAGAACGTCTACGTTTGATAGTTTCAGCATTGTATAGTGTAAATGCAAAAATCAGATACGGGTCACTTTTAAAAGATGATGTAAGCGGGTCGTCAAAAAAATCGGATATAGTCAGTGTGACGAAGTAGCGTCACAGGTTGCAGGACAGAGCCTGAACATGAGCTTAAATTGTTTGTTTTTCTTTCTCTTTTCTCCCAGCCCAGTAACAGTTCATAGTTTGTGGGACAAATCATTCACATTTCATGTTTTGTTTAATTCTAAGGGTGCACACTTGGTTTTAAACAGAATCTCACTCACCAGCAAAGTTTTCCTCCACCAACAGCCAAACCAGAGCCATGGACACATCAGCATTTATATCCACAGGAAACAGGAAGTGACTTCACATGTCACAATTGTTTTTGCTTTGTTCCCCTTCTTGTCTCATTGATTTTGTTTTAAACCTATTTTTGTATTTCAACTGTTGATGTTTTTTCTGTTAAATATCTGTAAGTTTGGAGTTCTGTTGATCCTTCCAGTAATTTATTTTAAAGAATTGTTTGGATAATTGGCCGGTGGGAGGGGCTAGGTCTTTATAAGGGGTGACCTTTTCTCAGTTGAGGAGAGCAGTTTTGGTTGCAGTGATGGCAGCAAGCTCTCTCTCAGAATCAGCTGAATACGCTTTCTGATTATTTTTTTTTGGGGGAATCAATAAAATCCCATTTTTTAAATTTTTGAGTCTGCTGGCTTGGCCATCTTATTTCCGAGTTATTTATTTTCTGCTGCTGAGAAGAACCCCGTCACATATGGTATCAGAAGTGGGATAAGATGGCCAGCCGTGGAGGTAAACGCTCTGCAAAGCGGAGGAGTGGACTTCGTTCTCAGGAGAAACTGGAGGAAGGAGATCCTCAAGCCACTTCAGACCAGGGCGCTGCAGATGGGGAGCTGATGAACCTGCTTAGAGACATTCTGAAAGCGCAGCAGCAAAGAGAGGAGGGGGTTCTGGAGGAACTGCGACACCTGAGGATGTCCCTTCAGCCTCAACCAGATGCTCCATCAACATCGCAACAAGCGGGGGGTGTCACTCCAAGTCCAGTGAGTACCAGCAGTGTAAGAAGATTGCTACCAACCCCAGCCACACAGCGATCCCGGAGGTCAGTTCAGGACTCACCTCAGTCTTCAGACAATGAAAACAGGGGATCAGACAGACGATTTCACACTGATCCCAAAATACTGCCTTTTCAAGCAGGTGAAGATATTGAGAACTATTTACTGCGCTTTGAGCGCATTGCAAAAACTTGGAGGTGGCCAGAGGTTGAGTGGGCCTGCAGACTCATCCCACTGCTGTCAGGAAAGGCATTGGAGGCCTACACAGCTATGGATGAGGAAAAAGCAGACTCGTATACTGACCTCAAAGCTGCTTTATTGGAAAAATTTGACATTTCACCTGAAACCCACAGGCAGCAGTTCCGGGCGGTTTCCCTGCCAGCAGGTGAAACGCCTACAGAGACATACCACCGTCTCAAAGGACTTTATCGTCGATGGATACGACCGGAGCAGCATTCAAAGGAGGAGATTGGTGAGAAAATCATCCTGGAGCAACTTCTGCGAGTGTTCCCTCCTGATGTCCGGACCTGGGTGAAGGAGCATGAGCCAACGGATGGGCTGACAGCTGCCAAGCTGGCTCTTCAGTACCTGAATGCACGAAAAGGATCTCTGCCTCCTCGAGGGACCAGCAGTGCACCTCGTTCAGGACAACCAGCATCACATGTTCGTCTGACAAGGGGAGGAAGCCAGCCGGAACGTCCAGGTACCACAGCACGTAGCCGAGACCAGCAGGACTCCGGTAAGACTTTTACTTGCTATTACTGTCAGCAGCCGGGCCACAAGGCTTCAGTGTGTCCCCTACGCAAGACTAAGGTAACTGGTTCCTGCTACGCTCCACGTGATGAAGATGAACATGTAAAAAAAGAACTGCAACAGAAAACTCACAAAACTGTGACTGTGAATGGACAGAAAGTGACTGCTTTATTAGACACTGGTAGTTTCACATCTCTTGTAAAGAAAAGTGTTGTTCCTATCAGTAGTGTGGACTTTAATAACAAAACGGACATTCTGTGTGTTCATGGTGACAAACACACATATCCAAATGCAGAGCTAGCAGTTGTTATTGATGATCAACCCTATTTAATAACTGTTGGAGTAGTTGATCATTTACCAGTTGACATTCTTTTGGGTAGAGATTTTCCTATGTTAATGGGTTTGTTACACAGTGAAGACTATTTTCATGAAACTGATATTTCAGCTCCAGTAATTACACGATCTAAAGCAAAAATGGGGGTTCAACCACTGCCAGACTTGGACAGTAGTCTGTGTCAGAATGCCACCCAGAAGTTCAAAAAAACAAAAAGTCAACGTCGTTTTGAGAAGCATTCCAATATCACAGGTTCAGAGACTGATGACTTGTTGATTAACAAAATGTGGGAAGTGCCAGCTAACATTGGTGAGTTGCAAAAAAATGATGAGACACTGAAAAATCTGTTTTCGAAGGTTACAGATGAGACAAATGCATTTCAAATGGGAAAAGAGTACTTTATTATTGACAGTAATATGCTCTATGTTCTCTGTGATGGGAAAAGACGGATTGTAATCCCTAAAGACTGCAGACCGCTGATAATGCACTTGGCACACACCATCCCTTGGGCTGGACACCTTGGTCGACACAAAATCTACATGCGTGTTAGTTCTCGATTCTATTGGCCTAGTATGTACTCTGATGTACAACATTTCTGTGCTACCTGTCCCATCTGTCAAAAAACTGCTATCTCTCGTAAGTCTGACAGGGCTCTCCTGCAACCACTCCCCATTATATCAACTCCATTCCGAAGGTTGGCGATGGACATCGTTGGACCACTGGTGAAGAGCAGCCAAGGGCACCAATACATATTGGTCGTCTGCGATTATGCAACACGCTTCCCTGAGGCTTTTCCCCTACGCAATATCACCACATCATCTGTAATGCAATGTTTGGTCCAATTGTTCTCTAGAACAGGGATTCCTGATGAAATCCTAACTGATCAAGGGACAAACTTCACATCAAGGTTAATGCAGCTCTTCCACAAACAGCTAGGCATCACCTCTATCAAAACCACACCATACCATCCACAAACTGACGGTCTTGTTGAAAGATTTAATCAGACATTGAAAAGAATGCTACAAAAATTTGTTGATGATACTGGCAGAGACTGGCACCGTTGGTTACCTTTCCTTCTTTTTGCATATCGGGAGGTTCCACAAGCTTCTACCGGATTCTCACCTTTCGAGCTGCTTTATGGGTGGGACGTCCAAGGACCACTCGACTTGCTTCAAAAGTCTTGGGAGGACTCTGCTATCAAAACCAAGGAAGAAGGAAGGAGTATCGTGCAGTACATACTGGAGATGAGGGAGCGACTGCAAAACTACAGAGACAAAGCTGAGCTGCATTTGCAGAAAGCTCAGAAAGTTCAGAAAACCTGGTATGACCAACATGCACGCCATCGTGAGTACCAACCAGGTCAGAAAGTTCTTCTTCTGCTACCGTCCTCTACCAGTAAAATACTAACCAAATGGCAAGGACCATACATGGTGACCAGAAAAATAAGTCCAGTCACATATGAAATAGAACATCCTGAAAGGAAGAAGAAAAAGCAAATTTATCATGTGAACCTTCTTAAAGAATGGAAAGAGCAAGTGACTCAGCCAATGAAAGCTACACTTGTAGTAGGACAACCAGAGAAGGAGGCTGTAAATGAGGAAGTGCTAAAAGAAACTTTGACACTGGGATTAGATCATCTTACTCGTGAGCAAATCACACAACTCTCCCAGGTTTTCCAGGAGGTGTCTTCCCTGTTCAGCAACAACCCAGGAAGAACAACGCTCGCAGAGCACACTATCAGGCTGAAGGAGGCAAAACCTGTTCGCCAGCAGCCTTACAGAGTTCCTCAGCAGCTGATTGGAAAACTTCATGAAGAGGTGGACACCATGTTATCTTCAGGGGTGATTGAACCATCTAACTCAGAGTGGTGCAGCCCAGTGGTAATCGTTACAAAGAAAGATGGCTCCTTGAGGATCTGCATTGACTTCCGCAAACTCAATTCTGTTTCAGAGTTTGACGCTTAACCTATGCCAAGGATTGATGATTTGTTGGAGAAGATCGGGTCTGCTGCATACATTACGACACTGGACATGTGCAAGGGATACTGGCAGGTACCATTAGCAGCATCCAGTAGACCTTACACTGCTTTTCAAACACCCTCAGGTCTCTTCCAGTTCACGGTGATGCCTTTTGGATTGCATGGAGCACCTGCAACATTCCAAAGACTCATGAATAAGGTACTCCAGGGGTGTGAGGAGTTCAGTGCAGCATACCTGGATGATGTTGTGATCTTCAGTAGTACCTGGGAGGAACATCTCCAACACCTGAAGAGGGTCCTGGGGAAACTCAAAGACTCAGGGCTGTCCCTCAACATCTCTAAATGTGAGTGGGCAAAGCAAGAAACCCAGTACCTGGGATACCAGCTTGGAAAAGGTGAGGTGCGACCACAGTTGGACAAGGTGGAAGCTGTCCGAAATTGCCCTCGGCCTAAAACCAAGAAGGAGATCCGGTCTTTTCTTGGGCTAGCTGGTTGGTACCGTCGGTTTGTGCCGGACTTTGCTACAATTGCAGCACCACTCACTGCATTAACAGCTAAAGGCCAGAAAAATCCACTTTGTTGGACTGAGGAATGTGAGAAAGCCTTCAATGACTTAAAAGCCTGTTTATGCTCTACTCCAGTCCTCAGAAGCCCAGACTTCAACAAGCGGTTCCTGGTTCAGGTGGATGCCTCTGCAGTTGGTCTCGGAGCTGTCTTGGCACAAGGAGATCCAGGTCAAGATCATCCTGTCCTCTACCTAAGTCGGAAACTGCTTCCAAGGGAAACAAGGTATTCTGTAGTGGAGAAAGAAGCCCTTGCCATCAAGTGGGCATTGGAACGTCTGCGGTATTACCTCGTAGGAAGAGAGTTTGACCTAGAGACTGATCACAGAGCCCTGACATGGATCAACTCTATGAAGGACCGCAACAGTCGAATCACCCGTTGGTACCTGTCCCTGCAACCATTTAGGTTCAATGTTCGTCATCGATCCGGCAAGATGAACCTGGTGGCTGATTATCTTTCCAGGTTGCCATACAGCGCCAACCTTGGAGACGAGGGGGATGATGTGACGAAGTAGCGTCACAGGTTGCAGGACAGAGCCTGAACATGAGCTTAAATTGTTTGTTTTTCTTTCTCTTTTCTCCCAGCCCAGTAACAGTTCATAGTTTGTGGGACAAATCATTCACATTTCATGTTTTGTTTAATTCTAAGGGTGCACACTTGGTTTTAAACAGAATCTCACTCACCAGCAAAGTTTTCCTCCACCAACAGCCAAACCAGAGCCATGGACACATCAGCATTTATATCCACAGGAAACAGGAAGTGACTTCACATGTCACAATTGTTTTTGCTTTGTTCCCCTTCTTGTCTCATTGATTTTGTTTTAAACCTATTTTTGTATTTCAACTGTTGATGTTTTTTCTGTTAAATATCTGTAAGTTTGGAGTTCTGTTGATCCTTCCAGTAATTTATTTTAAAGAATTGTTTGGATAATTGGCCGGTGGGAGGGGCTAGGTCTTTATAAGGGGTGACCTTTTCTCAGTTGAGGAGAGCAGTTTTGGTTGCAGTGATGGCAGCAAGCTCTCTCTCAGAATCAGCTGAATACGCTTTCTGATTATTTTTTTTTGGGGGAATCAATAAAATCCCATTTTTTAAATTTTTGAGTCTGCTGGCTTGGCCATCTTATTTCCGAGTTATTTATTTTCTGCTGCTGAGAAGAACCCCGTCACATATGGTATCAGAAGTGGGATAAGATGGCCAGCCGTGGAGGTAAACGCTCTGCAAAGCGGAGGAGTGGACTTCGTTCTCAGGAGAAACTGGAGGAAGGAGATCCTCAAGCCACTTCAGACCAGGGCGCTGCAGATGGGGAGCTGATGAACCTGCTTAGAGACATTCTGAAAGCGCAGCAGCAAAGAGAGGAGGGGGTTCTGGAGGAACTGCGACACCTGAGGATGTCCCTTCAGCCTCAACCAGATGCTCCATCAACATCGCAACAAGCGGGGGGTGTCACTCCAAGTCCAGTGAGTACCAGCAGTGTAAGAAGATTGCTACCAACCCCAGCCACACAGCGATCCCGGAGGTCAGTTCAGGACTCACCTCAGTCTTCAGACAATGAAAACAGGGGATCAGACAGACGATTTCACACTGATCCCAAAATACTGCCTTTTCAAGCAGGTGAAGATATTGAGAACTATTTACTGCGCTTTGAGCGCATTGCAAAAACTTGGAGGTGGCCAGAGGTTGAGTGGGCCTGCAGACTCATCCCACTGCTGTCAGGAAAGGCATTGGAGGCCTACACAGCTATGGATGAGGAAAAAGCAGACTCGTATACTGACCTCAAAGCTGCTTTATTGGAAAAATTTGACATTTCACCTGAAACCCACAGGCAGCAGTTCCGAGCGGTTTCCCTGCCAGCAGGTGAAACGCCTACAGAGACATACCACCGTCTCAAAGGACTTTATCGTCGATGGATACGACCGGAGCAGCATTCAAAGGAGGAGATTGGTGAGAAAATCATCCTGGAGCAACTTCTGCGAGTGTTCCCTCCTGATGTCCGGACCTGGGTGAAGGAGCATGAGCCAACGGATGGGCTGACAGCTGCCAAGCTGGCTCTTCAGTACCTGAATGCACGAAAAGGATCTCTGCCTCCTCGAGGGACCAGCAGTGCACCTCGTTCAGGACAACCAGCATCACATGTTCGTCTGACAAGGGGAGGAAGCCAGCCGGAACGTCCAGGTACCACAGCACGTAGCCGAGACCAGCAGGACTCCGGTAAGACTTTTACTTGCTATTACTGTCAGCAGCCGGGCCACAAGGCTTCAGTGTGTCCCCTACGCAAGACTAAGGTAACTGGTTCCTGCTACGCTCCACGTGATGAAGATGAACATGTAAAAAAAGAACTGCAACAGAAAACTCACAAAACTGTGACTGTGAATGGACAGAAAGTGACTGCTTTATTAGACACTGGTAGTTTCACATCTCTTGTAAAGAAAAGTGTTGTTCCTATCAGTAGTGTGGACTTTAATAACAAAACGGACATTCTGTGTGTTCATGGTGACAAACACACATATCCAAATGCAGAGCTAGCAGTTGTTATTGATGATCAACCCTATTTAATAACTGTTGGAGTAGTTGATCATTTACCAGTTGACATTCTTTTGGGTAGAGATTTTCCTATGTTAATGGGTTTGTTACACAGTGAAGACTATTTTCATGAAACTGATATTTCAGCTCCAGTAATTACACGATCTAAAGCAAAAATGGGGGTTCAACCACTGCCAGACTTGGACAGTAGTCTGTGTCAGAATGCCACCCAGAAGTTCAAAAAAACAAAAAGTCAACGTCGTTTTGAGAAGCATTCCAATATCACAGGTTCAGAGACTGATGACTTGTTGATTAACAAAATGTGGGAAGTGCCAGCTAACATTGGTGAGTTGCAAAAAAATGATGAGACACTGAAAAATCTGTTTTCGAAGGTTACAGATGAGACAAATGCATTTCAAATGGGAAAAGAGTACTTTATTATTGACAGTAATATGCTCTATGTTCTCTGTGATGGGAAAAGACGGATTGTAATCCCTAAAGACTGCAGACCGCTGATAATGCACTTGGCACACACCATCCCTTGGGCTGGACACCTTGGTCGACACAAAATCTACATGCGTGTTAGTTCTCGATTCTATTGGCCTAGTATGTACTCTGATGTACAACATTTCTGTGCTACCTGTCCCATCTGTCAAAAAACTGCTATCTCTCGTAAGTCTGACAGGGCTCTCCTGCAACCACTCCCCATTATATCAACTCCATTCCGAAGGTTGGCGATGGACATCGTTGGACCACTGGTGAAGAGCAGCCAAGGGCACCAATACATATTGGTCGTCTGCGATTATGCAACACGCTTCCCTGAGGCTTTTCCCCTACGCAATATCACCACATCATCTGTAATGCAATGTTTGGTCCAATTGTTCTCTAGAACAGGGATTCCTGATGAAATCCTAACTGATCAAGGGACAAACTTCACATCAAGGTTAATGCAGCTCTTCCACAAACAGCTAGGCATCACCTCTATCAAAACCACACCATACCATCCACAAACTGACGGTCTTGTTGAAAGATTTAATCAGACATTGAAAAGAATGCTACAAAAATTTGTTGATGATACTGGCAGAGACTGGCACCGTTGGTTACCTTTCCTTCTTTTTGCATATCGGGAGGTTCCACAAGCTTCTACCGGATTCTCACCTTTCGAGCTGCTTTATGGGTGGGACGTCCAAGGACCACTCGACTTGCTTCAAAAGTCTTGGGAGGACTCTGCTATCAAAACCAAGGAAGAAGGAAGGAGTATCGTGCAGTACATACTGGAGATGAGGGAGCGACTGCAAAACTACAGAGACAAAGCTGAGCTGCATTTGCAGAAAGCTCAGAAAGTTCAGAAAACCTGGTATGACCAACATGCACGCCATCGTGAGTACCAACCAGGTCAGAAAGTTCTTCTTCTGCTACCGTCCTCTACCAGTAAAATACTAACCAAATGGCAAGGACCATACATGGTGACCAGAAAAATAAGTCCAGTCACATATGAAATAGAACATCCTGAAAGGAAGAAGAAAAAGCAAATTTATCATGTGAACCTTCTTAAAGAATGGAAAGAGCAAGTGACTCAGCCAATGAAAGCTACACTTGTAGTAGGACAACCAGAGAAGGAAGCTGTAAATGAGGAAGTGCTAAAAGAAACTTTGACACTGGGATTAGATCATCTTACTCGTGAGCAAATCACACAACTCTCCCAGGTTTTCCAGGAGGTGTCTTCCCTGTTCAGCAACAACCCAGGAAGAACAACGCTCGCAGAGCACACTATCAGGCTGAAGGAGGCAAAACCTGTTCGCCAGCAGCCTTACAGAGTTCCTCAGCAGCTGATTGGAAAACTTCATGAAGAGGTGGACACCATGTTATCTTCAGGGGTGATTGAACCATCTAACTCAGAGTGGTGCAGCCCAGTGGTAATCGTTACAAAGAAAGATGGCTCCTTGAGGATCTGCATTGACTTCCGCAAACTCAATTCTGTTTCAGAGTTTGACGCTTAACCTATGCCAAGGATTGATGATTTGTTGGAGAAGATCGGGTCTGCTGCATACATTACGACACTGGACATGTGCAAGGGATACTGGCAGGTACCATTAGCAGCATCCAGTAGACCTTACACTGCTTTTCAAACACCCTCAGGTCTCTTCCAGTTCACGGTGATGCCTTTTGGATTGCATGGAGCACCTGCAACATTCCAAAGACTCATGAATAAGGTACTCCAGGGGTGTGAGGAGTTCAGTGCAGCATACCTGGATGATGTTGTGATCTTCAGTAGTACCTGGGAGGAACATCTCCAACACCTGAAGAGGGTCCTGGGGAAACTCAAAGACTCAGGGCTGTCCCTCAACATCTCTAAATGTGAGTGGGCAAAGCAAGAAACCCAGTACCTGGGATACCAGCTTGGAAAAGGTGAGGTGCGACCACAGTTGGACAAGGTGGAAGCTGTCCGAAATTGCCCTCGGCCTAAAACCAAGAAGGAGATCCGGTCTTTTCTTGGGCTAGCTGGTTGGTACCGTCGGTTTGTGCCGGACTTTGCTACAATTGCAGCACCACTCACTGCATTAACAGCTAAAGGCCAGAAAAATCCACTTTGTTGGACTGAGGAATGTGAGAAAGCCTTCAATGACTTAAAAGCCTGTTTATGCTCTACTCCAGTCCTCAGAAGCCCAGACTTCAACAAGCGGTTCCTGGTTCAGGTGGATGCCTCTGCAGTTGGTCTCGGAGCTGTCTTGGCACAAGGAGATCCAGGTCAAGATCATCCTGTCCTCTACCTAAGTCGGAAACTGCTTCCAAGGGAAACAAGGTATTCTGTAGTGGAGAAAGAAGCCCTTGCCATCAAGTGGGCATTGGAACGTCTGCGGTATTACCTCGTAGGAAGAGAGTTTGACCTAGAGACTGATCACAGAGCCCTGACATGGATCAACTCTATGAAGGACCGCAACAGTCGAATCACCCGTTGGTACCTGTCCCTGCAACCATTTAGGTTCAATGTTCGTCATCGATCCGGCAAGATGAACCTGGTGGCTGATTATCTTTCCAGGTTGCCATACAGCGCCAACCTTGGAGACGAGGGGGATGATGTGACGAAGTAGCGTCACAGGTTGCAGGACAGAGCCTGAACATGAGCTTAAATTGTTTGTTTTTCTTTCTCTTTTCTCCCAGCCCAGTAACAGTTCATAGTTTGTGGGACAAATCATTCACATTTCATGTTTTGTTTAATTCTAAGGGTGCACACTTGGTTTTAAACAGAATCTCACTCACCAGCAAAGTTTTCCTCCACCAACAGCCAAACCAGAGCCATGGACACATCAGCATTTATATCCACAGGAAACAGGAAGTGACTTCACATGTCACAATTGTTTTTGCTTTGTTCCCCTTCTTGTCTCATTGATTTTGTTTTAAACCTATTTTTGTATTTCAACTGTTGATGTTTTTTCTGTTAAATATCTGTAAGTTTGGAGTTCTGTTGATCCTTCCAGTAATTTATTTTAAAGAATTGTTTGGATAATTGGCCGGTGGGAGGGGCTAGGTCTTTATAAGGGGTGACCTTTTCTCAGTTGAGGAGAGCAGTTTTGGTTGCAGTGATGGCAGCAAGCTCTCTCTCAGAATCAGCTGAATACTCTTTCTGATTATTTTTTTTTGGGGAATCAATAAAATCCCATTTTTGATATTTTTGAGTCTGCTGGCTTGGCCATCTTATTTCCGAGTTATTTATTTTCTGCTGCTGAGAAGAACCCCGTCACAGTCAGAAAATCGAATATGAGCATCAAGACCTGCAGTGTAAATGCAGCCTTAGAAGCCATTATCAATGGAGCGCAGATATTACGAGTCACCATGGCAACCGTGAAAAAAAGAGGTCTGCGTATTTTTCACCAGCTGAACTTGACGTGCTGCTGCAGAGTTACAGTGAATATGAGCACATATTACGGAAGAAAAGCAACACCGCTGCATCTGCAAAACAGAGACAGTTAGCGTGGGAAAACATAGCTGCTCAAGATAATGCCTAAGTTTGCATTTAAATCATTGTTATAAAATATTGGCTGTAATAATTTTTTAAATAGCGTAAGGAGTGAAATAAAAAATGGCGATATTTTGGTGTACCTTTGAAGTGTTATTCCTGGTGTAAATGCATGAAATGCTGCATAGAGTACAGAACCAATCTGGGGGGAAAAATGCATTTAACGTCGGTAATGTTTAGAGGACTTTTTTGTTAACCTTCCCCTCTTGCAAACGTTGGTCAGTTTAATATTAATACATGCAATTGTAGCCGGCCTCACAGGGTTTGGTGTCGGTAGATGTGAATGAAATTATGGCGCTCAAACACACACGTCTGTTCACTCCACAGGTATGGTGTCAAATTCATGCCTAAACTATTTGGCATCACAACTGTAAAACCAGGAATCAAAACCCGAATTCTGCAAACCAAAACCCAAAATCTGCGAACCAAAACCCATAATTTGCAACCAAAACACAAATCTGCAAATCAAAATTCATAAATTGAGAACCAAAACCCATAATTTGCAACCAAAAGCTATAACCTAAAGCACAATCATATTTCTCAGGTGCTGATTTGTTTTCTCGCTGTTCTGAAATCGTCTTTTTGAGTTGCGCTTTTATTTTGAAATCGTCTTTTGAGTTGAGCTTTTTTTTTGCGGTTGCGATTCTAAAACTTGTCACACACGTAAAAACAGCGCCACGTCAGTCAACGGGAGGGGAGGCGGGACATCCCCGACATCCAGTAGCTCATTGGCTACCGAATGACTCCGAGTCTTACGTCAGCGTCCACCACCTCAGAGCGCCAAAATCGTAACAATTGCAGAGACAGTCATGGCGAACCAGCAACCGGAGGTAAGTTTTTCACATCTCAAGAACAATCAAACGTGTTCTCTGTGTAATCGGAGGACGCCAGCATAGTCAGATGAGCTCCAACAGTGACTGCTAGGGAAAAAAGTAAGATGTTGCATCATAAATCATCACCACTCATTGTAAACAGTGAGCTAATGTGCTAGCTTAATGCTTACCCCCCCCCCCCAGCAAAGTAGATGGTTTATTGATAATTATTTGAGTCTTTGCGGAGGGTGTCCGCTCCTTTTTAATGCTTTTTTGTTCTCATGTCATTACTTGTAAC
>JAUDJI010000223.1:0-18412 GCA_037389245.1 Oryzias sinensis | reverse complement strand
CCACCCCCTAAGTCATGGAGTCAGCTATGGGAGACCAGAGAGACTGAATTCTTTCAAAGTTACTTGAACTTTGGGCTGACATTTTTTCCAAGCTGATATGATCAAGCAGCAGATTTCTGTGTTGACTTATATTTATATTTTTCTTGTTTTTCCAATTTATTAAAATAGTTTTTTTAGCAATACAAAGAGTTATGAAAATGATAGAGCCTGTCGGCCAATGATTGAAGGATCGGCGGTTCGATACCCCCCGCCTCCAGTGTGTCTCCACTGTGCATGAATGTTTCGGTGATGGTCGGAGGGGCCATAGAACCAGCAGCCTCTCCTCTGTCATTCTGCCCCAGGGCAGCTGTGGTTCATCAGTAGTTACCATCGCCAAGAGTGAATGAATGATGGACACACTGGAACACTTTTGTGTTCCTGAAGTGGATCCTCTCTGCAGTTCAGACTCTAGAACCTTTCAGAATAAAAGTCCAAAGAGTCCAAAGGTCAGAAGAAGCAGAAGTTTCCTCTAGAGAAGCTCCAAACTCATCTGGATGAAGTGGGACAGATGTTCAGAGGTTCTTCTCCTCTGAGAAAAGATGGAGCTTCAGTGAAGAAAGGTGGAGACCAGCCTGCAGAGAAGCTGAACTTCTTCTGGTGAGGAGAACCTGCAGATGGAGTTCTAGAGGAAAGAAAGCTTCCAGAACCCAACACATCAGCTGCAGTCCAGCTGGAAGTTGGATCTCCATGGATGCTTTGTTCTAGCATGAATGCTGCTGCTCACTAGAGAACATCAGAACATCTGACCCAGAACCTTCTTCCTGCTGGGGTTCTCCAACAAACAGCTTTTCTCCTCTAAATGTTTTGTTGGTTACAAGCTGCTTTGATGAAAATCGTATAAATGACGATTTATTGTATTTCGGGCAGAGACTCGCTGCAGTGTTTTACTGGTAACTACCCTAGGGTGGTTCAGTTAATTAACTCACCTGCTCAGCGTCCTATTTAAGCCCAGGTGTACAGTTGTTCATTCTTTCTTACCTTCAGCGCTCATTCTTTGCCGGTCTCCGTGCCCGCGGGTCTCCTTATCTTTCGGCGTCTTGCTGTGTTCCCCCCGTCCTTCGGATGGATGATCCCCATTTTTCTGATGTGGGGTTTTCGTTTCGCCGCGTCTGCTCTCCTTTTGCGGCGATCAGCGGGCGGCTGACGGCGCACAGCGCGTTTGTTTCGCCGTGGTCGCGTGCATCTGCAGGGGGTGTGCTTTCCGCGATGTTCGGGATGTCCGTGGCCCCTGATCAGGAGCAGTCCGGGTCTTCTCGTCAGTCACAGTCAGCCGAATTTCTACGGTGAGCGGCATGCGGTTCTTTTCCCATGTAGTTTTCTAAGGCTGTGTTCTGTGTAAGGCTGTGGGCATCGTTTTCAAAGCCGCCACTGAGGATGGCCCCTAGGAAGTGTTCAGGTTGACGTGACTTTATCTGGACCTGTTAGCGCCTTGCAGTTCATCTTCTGGGCATCAGTGGCCTGGTTACCCATGCGCCTTCAGGATTGGTAAATATTTTCTTCAGCTCCCCATGCTGTCTCCACGATTTTCCTCCGAACGCGATATAAGGCTGAGGATGACTGTTGTCACTAATGGTCTCACTGTTCTGCCTCTATGCCTCTCAGTGGCGTCTCTTGGCCTTCAGTTGGCGCTCGAAGTGTTTGTCGGTTTACCTGTCAGCTGTCGTGGCAGTCTTAATAATATCAACTTTATTATCAGAAGCCCTGTACTGGATATATTTAGGCGATTGGTCCCCTTCATTTTTTTGCGAGTTATTGATGATTTCTCAGTGGCCAAATTTCCTCTGTATCCCTGGTCTTTTGAATCTCTGTGTAAAAAACTTTATTTTCCAATCTGGGTTTCCACGTTATCTATAATGTATAGTCCTCCACCCATCCGGATTTATTTTTCTTCTATGGTTCTGGATGGTTTATTGATGCTTGTCTCTCCCCATTATGTCATCTCTAGCTTTTGTGCAGCATGTCGTTTATTCATTTTTTTGGTTGGATATGATTCGTCAATGATTGGGCCACCTGACATTTGCTGTAGCTTTGGTCCTATGGTCATCCGTTCATCTTGTGTTCTTGTTCTGGGTAGTTCGATCCTGGGCCCCGTGTTCCTGTTCTGGATTTTCATGTTTTGCGTTTGATCTTTCCCCCTCTATGCTTGGAGTGGTTTTGTTATGATGACTGACGTAAAAGGTTACTTTTCTTATTATTGGAGTTTATAAAAATTTGGTGTTAAGATTTCGTGCAGGTCATATATTTCACTATCATTTCACTGTTGGAATTTGTAATTATGGTGGTTTCTAGGGTGCGATAAATCCACTATGGGTCTTTACCTTAACTATCTACTAAATTTCACTTTCTCAGATTTGTTTTTTTTTTAAAAGCACTGTTATTTAATTTATCTCAATCATTTTGGAAACTGATCAGTTTCTGGTTATTTGTATATTCTTGTCAAGACTAATACTGCTTTGTTTTTATCTATGCATCGCATCCTGAGCCTGCGAACCCCTACGCCCCGATCAGCTTCTCCGTTTCCAGGAAATGATGTCACCCATGCATTCCTTGATCTGGTGCTGCAACGATGACTGCTGGACGTACCTATTGCTGCACTGAAAGTGACGAGGCGTTGGACCTCCTCTGCATTCCAATGACACTTCTGACTGAATTAATTAATCAATGTCAACCGCAGAATGAATGTAAATTCTTCGATTATAGATGTTAAAAGAAAATTATAGCCAGGTGGAAGCCTCAAAATTTAGGTTGTTCTAAGTTGTATCATAGTATGCGCGGAGCTCGAATCTGGTTCTTAAGCTCATTTGTTTGTAGTATGCAATGAAGCATAGTAAATATGGGCGTTGAACTCGTTCTTAATATTGGGATGGAACCTCAATTATATGGATCTTTCTTGAGCGCTTATAATTGGTATGCCAAATGGAGAAAATGATGGCTATTAAGCTCGTTCGTGGTACTGTCGTTGGGAGCTTCGAAATAATGGATGTTACTTAAGCGCGTGTATATATAGTTTGCCAAAATGGAAGAGTTTATGGCCATCAAGCTTGTTCTTAGTTTAATAGACGTTTGAATAATGGCTGTTAAGCATGTCATACGCCATCGGAAGCTTTGGATTGGATGTTAAGATAGTGTCTCATACGGGTTGTTTGGCGGTTTAAATTATAGTTCTGCACAGCGTTTTGCGGAAGTGAGCTTACGTTCTAAGATCAGGTATGAGTAATTTTATGTTGGCTCCCCTTTTATTTCTTTCCCTCTCTCTTTCAGATAGTATGTTCCTCTAGTGGTTTCCACAAACGGTGGCGGCCCAACGGTCAATGGTGCCGGGTCACACATAGCAGATCCACTAGATGGCATGTTCCCTTCGTGGCGCTGTACTCAAAAGTTTAAATAGATCAAATAAATGACACAATGTCTGGACATTCCTATGATTCATGTAATCTAAAGATTTAGAGAATAGTTTGAGACAGTTGAGTAATCCATTAATTTGAGGTTTCACCTTTATTAAGGTAACGCTTTCTTTTACAGTACAGTACTTACAGTGTACTTAAGTGGTATTTACATGGTACTTATAGTGTAACTACTGGGTACTTACATGGTACTTTTTATGGAATTTACTGGGTACTTACAGTGTGTTTACATGGTACTTTCTATGGGACTTTACTGGGTACTTACATGGTACTTTTTGTGTCTACTCTGTACTTACATGGTACTTACTGTGTATTTATATGGTACTATTTGGTTCATACCTATGTGGTACATACTGGGTATTTATAATATTCTTACTGGGTATTTACATGTTGTGCAAAGGTGTCTTTTATGGTACTTACCACATGTAAGAACAAGGTAAGTACAAATAAAGTACCTTTACTTTTAGGTCTGCACTCGCTGCATGTTTCATGGTATTTACCATGAATTTACCACAGAAACTACCCCTTAAGTACACTGAAACTGTAACTGTAAAAGAAAGTCAGCCCTATTTCCACTCTATTACATGGTACTTTCATTACTAAATACCGGGTATGTTCACTTGAATATTACATGGTACTTTCAGTAGTAAATGCTGGGTATGTAAACGTATTACCATCCTGTGCAGTGTACATACACACTTGGTCTTCTGACCTCACCAAATGAGACAATGCTAACCTGTTGGTAAGGGTAAAGTAACCACATTGTAAAAAAAAATATACTGGCCTGATTACTTCTTGTAACATGAGGCAAGTTAAAGAGAAACAAGACAGCAGTGAAAACAACAATATTTAATATGATACGTGTCTGCAGCATACAAAGTGTCATCACAATGAAATAGGTTTTAAGTACAAAACAGTACAAAGGAGAATTCTAAAAAACACATTATTGGCCTGAGGGTCGTGCTTTTTGTCCATCAAAATTCTTTCAGCAGAGTTTGGTAACGGTGCAGGACTTCTTCAGGGTTTGTAACTGCAAGAAAATTCACAATATGAGCTCAAGTGAACATAAAAAGCATAAAGACTTTGATGAAATAAAAATAAATTTTACTTATTTAATCATTTCTGTAATGAGTTTGCTAAATCTCTATGAATTTTTTTATCGCTTTGACTGTAATGCTTGAAATTAATCAATTATCCTCATTTAAAAACATGATAATAAATTATTCAAAACTTAACTTTTTTTAAATATTGTTCTAAAAATGAACTTGTTTTAATATATATTATATAATGTCAGGAAAATATGTAAAACAACAAGGCTAAATATTTACTTTTAATACTAAAACCCCCCCGAGTGTGTGTTTTTATTAAGTAGGTCGGGGCAAGTAAAGATGCAAATTCCCAGCGCACTTGAATGCAGCACAACTACCCCCAAAGTGAACGTGCAGATTAATCCGGAGAGCCTCGAGGCTCGCGCAACAGTTTGAATTTCTCTTCATCTGGCAGGTAAGCCAGTGTTTTTTTTTTTTTTTAATATTGGATAAATTACATGTAAATATTGTTCATTTTTAGAACAATATTTAAAAAAAGTTAAGTTTTGAATAATTTATGGAATTTGTGGAAATAGGGCTGACTTTCTTTTACAGTTACAGTTTCAGTGTACTTAAGGGTTAAGTACCATGTAATATTCAAGTGAACATACCCGGTATTTAGTAATGAAAGTACCATGTAATAGAGTGGAAATAGGGCTGACTTTCTTTTACACTTACAGTTTCAGTGTACTTAATGGGTAAGTACCAAGTAATATTCAAGTGAACATACCCGGTATTTAGTAATGAAAGTACCATGTAATACAGTGGAAATAGGGCTGACTTTCTTCAGTTACAGTTTCAGTGTACTTAAGGGGTAGTTTCTGTGGTAAATTCATGGTAAATACCATGAAACATGCAGTGAGTGCAGACCTAAAAGTAAAGGTACTTTATTTGTACTTACCTTGTTCTTACATGTGGTAAGTACCATAAAAGACACCTTTGCACAACATGTAAATACCCAGTAAGAATATTATAAATACCCAGTATGTACCACATAGGTATGAACCAAATAGTACCATATAAATACACAGTAAGTACCATGTAAGTACAGAGTAGACACAAAAAGTACCATGTAAGTACCCAGTAAAGTCCCATAGAAAGTACCATGTAAACACACTGTAAGTACCCAGTAAATTCCATAAAAGGTACCATGTAAGTACCCTGAAAGTACCCAGTAGTTACACTATAAGTACCATGTAAATACCACTTAAGTACACTGTAAGTACTGTACTGTAAAAGAAAGCGTTACCCATTAATTTACAAGTATGAATAAAATGCTTTGAAATTACAATCAGTGCATTAATCAGAAAATCCACATTTTTATCAATTAATTGTAATTTAATTTTAATTGTATTCCAATTTAAAGGGTTAATGATGATATTTTTGGATTTGAGCCAATTATGAAAAGAAGAACAAAACTCTTTTACATGAAAACATTCAAAGAAAAGATGTTCCACAGTTTCTACATCATTTCCACAAAAGACACAAAGATCACTGTCCCAGTTAAAGCCAGAATGTAAAAATGATCTGAAAGGTAAATATCATTCAATATTTTACAGGTCTCTTCTTTAGCTTTGTGAGGGACAGGATAAGATAGATATAATGTTCTTGTCCTTTTAGCTTCTGTGGTGCTGGAATTCTACAAAACATATTTTCTGTTTAAAGGAGAATGCTAATATGAATTATTTAAAATGTCTAGAAAAAATGTGTTTGTTAGTTTTTTATTTCCCAAACATAACCCTTCCACATAGAGTGGCCTCATTTCAGAAGAATGTTGTTGCAGCATCATTGGCTGAGCTATAGTTTTAGTGGGAATTGGAATGGATTTGATCATGTCATGGTACCTCTGGGAGTCCTATCCTCCTCCCTTCTCAGCCTCATCATCCTCAGATTGGACCCAGCTGCCACCACTTCCCTCATCAACCCTGCAGTATTTAAGGTGGCCTGATTCCAGTATTCATCGCCAGTTTGTTGCCTACAATGGTGAAGTACCTGATCTCATGCAAACCTCGTTCTCTTGTGAATCTCTGGTTTTTGCTGAACTTCTTAATCAGGTTATCATTCCTGTCTGTTGGACAAACCACATCCACCAAGTGCCGATCTGGGTTCATCTCATTCAACTGATCTCTCAAGTCATATCGACGCCAAGACCTCCAGCCACGCCACTTTGCTACGCCACGCTCCGCCATCTGCCAGTCTCATCCTCATTCACCTCTGCCTACATTCAAATGACCGGTCCATGAAAGTTTGTGTGATGTCATACTGGTCCAAAGGTTGGGGACCAAATCTAAAACCTTTGGAAGTTGGTTTTCATTTTTTAGAAATAAAGTTATATCATCAGCAAACTGGCTTATTATTAAATGTCTTTAAAGTGTTTATGTCTTCTATATTATTATTTTTAATCATAATTGCTAGCAGTTCAGCAACCAGGATGGACAGTAAGGCAGAGCTGTTGCAGCCCTGCCTGATACCTTTATTCACATTAAATCTGGGGCAGGTACCATGTTCCAAAACTACACTACTATTAATGTCTTTATACAATATTTATCAAGTTCATCAGTTTGGGGCCAAATCCAAAGAGTTTTAAGGTATTTAGAATGAATGGGTGCTCAACTGAATCAAGTACTTTATAAAAATCTAAAAAAGGATAAATCCACTAATCAATAATTCCTGACTGTACTCAACTAAATCCATAACTAAACTGATGTTACTGTGAATAGATCTACCTCTTAAAAAACCTGATTGAGTTTCATCAATAATTTTTGACAGAGCCTTTTTTCTATCTATCTGCAATGCATCCAGAAAGTATTTAGTAATCTGTGTTAAGGAGTGAGATCGGCCACAAATGATCCAAAAGTCTTTGATCCTTCTTTGTTTAGGAATAAAGTTATAAGGCCCTGTTTCAGATATTATATATAAATATAAATATTGGTAACCCTTTGGCAGACCAATATTTAAAATGAGAATCCAAATGATTTGGAGCAAAATGAGAATCGTAGGCAAACCATTTGAATATTGAGAGGTCTTTTCCTAGTTTTAATTCTTTAACTATGTTTTTCCATATAGAGAATGTACACCTAACCCATGTATTACAAATATTGTAATCCAATATTGTAATATTATTATTATATTGAGCTGCCAGAAAATAATCCTTTAGAGAAGGCAGGCCCCACCCTCCTTTATTTTAATGTAATTGTAGCGTTTTAAGGTGAACTCTGGGTCTTCCAGTTCCCCATATGAATCGTGATATAATTTTGTTCCATTCATGAAATTGGTTTTGAGGGATATTTATAGGTAGCGTCTCGTTAAGGTAAAGTAGTCTGGGTAGATTATTAATTTGGATGGATTAAATTCGTGAGTATAAAGTGAAGAAGGGGATCAAGTTCCAACGTTTTACATCCTCCACTATCGTCTTATGTAGTGGGATGTAATTTTTGTCTGCCATCTCATTGGGCAGGCCAAACCTGCTGGTGGGCTGTAGTTGTAGGCAAGTATTTCAGTTTTATCCATATTAATTTTATACCCAGATAGTTTTCCAAATCGTTTACACAGATTCATCAGTTCAGGTGGAGATTTTGTACGTTGTTCTAAATATATTAATATATCATCTGCGTAACACGCAAGTTTGTGTTCCTTTCCTTGAATATTTATTCCTCTGATGTCTTTGTTTTGTCTAATTGATTGTGCCAGCAGCTCTAAATATAAGGCGAATAGAAGTGGTGACCAGGCACAACCTTGTTTATTTCCTCTCTGGATTGAAACACTGTTTGAGAGATAACTACTAACTTTAACTCTTGCCGTGGGATTGGCATACAGAGCCGTCACTGTTTCAATAACTGTGTTATGCAACCTGAATTTAGTCAGTACTTTATACAGAAAATCCCAATTTACTGAGTCGAATGCTTTTTCCACATCTACACTCATGAGCATAGCTTCATTTTTAGATGTTGGTATCTGCTCTAGGGTTGGTCGATGTCCCGTAAATTGGCCGTTGACGATGTATGCTGTCAACCATCGGGATGGACGATGACATCGTCGGGGGGGGGGGCTATTTTTACATTTTTCGTTCTTATATAACTGCTATTTGTTATTTTACTTTTTTTAAATTTTATTTCCCAACTAATGGTTAATCCACGATGATCCAGTATAAACTGAGGGAAGTGACTTTAACAAAAAAAGTAACAAACGAAATAGAAAAGAAGTAGTCCGCTTCCGCACTTGAAGTGGACCGGCGGAGCGCGGACTTACAGCTTTGTGTTGGAGGGGCGGGGGTGCTTTGTTACATGAGCGGTATGTGTGGGAGATTTAAGACTGCGATCTGTCCCGCAGCTCTAGGGGTACAAGCAACCAAACTCAGAACCGGGTCTAAAGTGTGTGTCTGAGCACAGCTCGGATCGTCAGCAGACACAGAGCGGTGTGAGCTTCAAAGCAGAAATGTCGCTCAGTCCTTAGAAAACATTCAAACAATCACGTGGATCTGAGTTTCCAGTCGTGTCCCGATTAAAATAAAGGCTGATGTTATTCTTACATGTTTAACGTGCAGCCCGCATGCAGCGCCACCCAAAGCTAATCTAATGTTGTTAGCCCGTGTTAGCATACTGCTAATCCTGGCTCCGTTCAGAAAAAGCACTGACCACACGGATTAAAATTCAAATGATGAGCGAACAGGTGTTTCATAATAACCGTAACATTATTGAAAGCACGTTTAGAAGATCATCTCGTATTTTACAGAGCTGACATGTCAATGTATATAGCCGCTCGGCGCTGTTTAACATTGTTTTGTATTGAATTGTTACATTCAATAAAGTTTGGAAAAAAAAGCAGCTCGGCGGAAGTTGTATCCCCTCCCGGTTTTCAAACCCTACTGCGCATGTGCGAATGATTTATTCCGACGGAAAGTGTGACCTTAGTGAACGTTTTTATATTCTGAAAACATTTTTTGGGCCCATGTACACGGTTGGATTCTAATCCGACCATTGATCCCATCAAGATATTTTGTACATGTAACCGCGGCTTATGGGGTCGACTCGCAACGTGGCGGGGGCGTGGCATCACGATGGTGGTCTCTCCATCGGGATGTCAGTCACCCATCACGATGGACGATGATATCGTCCATCGGCACAACCCTAATCTGCTCAATTATATGCAGACTTCTGCATATTTTATCTTGTGTCTGCTGGTTTCTTATGAATCCATTCTGGTTGGTGTTTACATATCAGACTCGGTAAAAACTCCTCCATTCGCCTGGCCATAATTAAACTAAACAGTCTGTAGGCTATATTAAGGACAGAGATCAGTCTATATGAGAGGGAGAGACAAGGATTTCAGCCTGTAGACTGGAACCACAGTCAGAGACTTGTCCCCCACCTGCAGGTGAAGGACCCTCTCCTGGGGGGTCATGAGTAAGCCAACCCCAGCCAGAATGGTAGAGTCCAGCCCCTCTGGGGGGACTGAGTCTCATAGTCTAGGTCAATCAGTGGAGGTGAGCCGGTACCCCCCAGCCTGCTGTACGTCTCCCAGAGGGACGTCCTGAACCCCAAAAACCAGATTCCAGGAGTTGGTTTGGGCCGCCAAGGTCCCCACATTCCACTGCCCCCCAGTCCATATAGCAGCAGCCCCCTCTGAGTGTAGCTGCAGGTGGTGGGCCCACAACAGAGGAAGGACAGGGTCTCACTCGGGGGCTGGACCCCACCAGGGCCGGTGGGAGGAGCCACACTCCAGAATGAATCAGCCTGGGTGGAAGAACTGGAGCGTGGTTCTGGGTTCTGATCCACTCTCTGTCATGGGAGCCCCCACCAGGGGCAAAAGCTCAGAGCAGCTCTGCTTCAACCATCAGTTGCCTCAAAGCCGTCCTCCATGTTCAGGTTGTGGTTCAGAGAGAAGTTGGATCTTCTGTCATCAGTCACTGCTTTTTGGTTCAGTCCATTGATTGATGTTCATGGCTCCTCCCCCTGGTCTGGAGGAAGTTGACTAGTCTGTTTTGTTTCTGTCTAATTATGTCTCCAGGATTTTCTGTTGCTGCAACTTCAGAGGAAAAAGACTTTCTGTTTGTCGTCTGGTTTTCAAACCAACAACCTCCTTCTAAATGAATAGATTAGATTAGATTAGCTTTATTGTCATTGTCCGTTGTACAATGAGATTGAAGCATCACCATCAGTGCAAGAACAGCAAAGAAGGAACATCGTAGTACAATATCACACAAACAAACAGTATTCAAGTGTGCAAATATAAACTGTAATGAAGAATGCCAAAATAATTGTGCAAAATTGTGCACTAGAATCGTGTGTAAACATGTCAGAAGCAGTGGCGCCTCCAGAACTTTTTCATGGGGGTGGCCAGTAGGGGGCCACATTAAATCTTTGGGTGGTACACAAACACCATGAGCTATATTTTTAAAATTCATTCCACTAAACGTAATAAAACAACCTTTAGAAAACTAACAAAGGTAAATACGTCATATTTTGTTGAACATTAGCTTATAGTTGGTACCCCTCAGTTAAAGAAAGAAAGTCCACAATGCTCACTGAAAATGACTTGAAACGTTCAAGATTAACAATAAATTAAAATTTATTGAAAACCGAATAATCCAAATCAGCCATTACTTTTGAGTTGTTAATAAACAGAATTATTTAAAAAACAAACTAATCAAAGTCAAATTCAGCTTTATTGTCAAGTATGCTGCATGCATGAACAAGACATACAGCACAGATGAAATTGCTTTTCTCTCACCCCACAGTGCAAGCAGCATATAAAATAATAAATAAACAACATAAACGAAATAGATAAAATGACAGTAATAATGAGAAGAATAACAGTAATCTAAACAGTGCAAAAGAGCAATGACATGGTTAAACACATTCTTCAGTGGCAGTTTAGAGTGACAACAGTGTTAAGAACAGTAAGTGGATGAGTCAGTGATGGCAGTCTTTTGTGAAAATGATGTTTTGAACTGGTGTGAAAGTTTTCAACGAGAACTCGTAGGATGGAGTGGAGGGGGCAGAGGGGGGAGGGCAGGGAGGGAGTTGAGTGTCCTTATCGCTTGATGGAGGAAACTGTCCTTGAGTCTGCTGGTTCTGGCCTGGAGACTTTGATTTGATTTGATTTATTGATTTATTTCAAGCATTGTAGTCAAAGCAATAAAAAAAATTACACATATTTATCAAACTCATTACAGAAATGATGAAATGCATAGATTAAAAAAGACAGAAAACAAAACAAAAATGTCACTTAAATCACATTTGCTTAATTAAATACAGTGATCATTAACTGAAGTATAAGTAGAGTTTGATTTATTGCTTGAAAAGGAGTGGGAAGAAGCAAGCTTATATAATCCCCCCCCCCCCCCCCTACTGAGTTCATCCATTTGATAGTTTTACAGAGTTTTAAATCCGGTTCTGATCAGATAGATTCTCTTGAAGTAACTAAATCCAGTGCCTAGAAATGATTGATGATCTTTAGAAAACATTCATTCATGATTTCAGTAAACAGTAACGATATCGATATGTAATAATAATTGATTATCATTAGAACACATGATCACATTAAACCAGAAATTATTGCTACACATTGCAGATCAAGTAAATAAAATCAATAGCTTATTGATTGTAATTTAAACATTTCAGTAATCATTATTGCACATTACAATGTAACACTCAGTGGTTGTAATTAAAAGAGCTTTGATTATTTCACCACAATGAAGTTCACACATGTATTTGGAATTATTCAAGCACCTGTTGATCCTTAAATCCCCTTATCTTCATATCCTGAAATCAGAGTTTTCTTGAATATTTGAACATTTTTTTGAGCTCATTACTTAAACCGTTCCAGAGTTTAGTGCCACACACCAACATTAAACTTTATAGTTCACACAGAAACTTTTCTTTGTGGTTCTGATCAATTTGATCTTGTAGTTCCTACATCCCCTCAGTCTGTTCCTCCTTCATTATCTAAGAACTGTTTTTGGATGTTGGATGGTAACAATTTCCAGCTGGCTCTGTATAAAAGTTGCGCAGTGTAAAAATCCACAAGGTCGTGTAGTTTTAAAAGTCTTGATTGATAAAATAGATTGTTCGTATGATCAAGATATCCGGCTTTATGTACAATTCTGACGGCTCGTTTTTGAAGTAAACAGAGAGGATGTAGTGAACTCTGATAATTATTCCCCCAAATTTCTATACAGTAGGTGAAATATGGTAATATTAAAGAACAGTACAATAAATATCTACTGTTGTATCCTAATATATGTTTAGATTTATTTACGATTGAAATACTTTTTGAGACTTTAGTTTGTATGTGTCTGATGTGTGGCTTCCAACTTAGTTTGTCATCGATAAAAACCCCTAAGAATTTGATTTCTGTAACACTTTTGATTAAGACATTATTTATTACAATTGAGGGCTCCTTATTTGTGTTGTAGTTACCAAAAAACATCACTTTGGTTTTATTTAGGTTCAAAGATAATTTGTTGTAATCCATCCATAGTTTTATATTATTTAACTCTGTGTTCACCACCTTTATAAGTTCCCTTTGATTGTCTGTAGAATAGAATATATTTGTGTCATCAGCAAATAATATGAGTTTCATAAGCTTTGAAACATTGAATATATCATTTATATAAATATTGAATAGCAGCGGGCCCAGAATTGATCCTTGTGGGACACCACAACTTATCTCTTTGGTTTCTGATGTATATTCATCAATCTTGAAAAATTGTTTTCTTCCCGTTAAATAGCTTTTGACCCAAGTTAGCGCTAGTCCTCTTATCTCATACACTTCCAGTTTGTCAAGTAGGATGTCATGATTGACAGTCAAATGCTTTTTTTAAGTCAATGAAAATTCCAGCTGCATATTTCTTTTTGTCCAGAGCATTTGTGATTTCCTCCACAGCGTCAATGATATCCAATGATGTGGATCTATTTTCTCTAAAACCATATTGGTTTTCATTTATAATGTTATGTTTATCAATAAATAAAGCTAATTTATCATTGAATATTTTTTCTAAAATTTTTGAGAATTGTGGAAGAAGAGAAACAGGTCTATAGTTTGTAAATTGGTGTTTGTCTCCACTCTTATAGACTGGAATCACTTTGGCTATTTTCATTTGGTTTGGGAATCTCCCAGTTTGTAATGATAAGTTACAAATGTATGTTAGAGGCTTAGCTACACTATGAATGACTTTTTTCACCACCTTCATATCTATATCCTCACAATCTTTTGAGTTTTTACTCTTGAAATTATTCACAATTGATATCAGTTCATTTTCGTTCACATCAGAGAGAAAGATTGTGTGGGATCCTGTCGATGGGTGGATTATTGTCTTTGCTAGTTTTGCATTTTGGAATTTCCGCTGCCAACTCTGGACCCACGTTTACAAAGTAGTTATTGAGACCGTTAGCTGCTTCATTGATGTCATAGCTTTGACCCTTCTCATCTGTAAAGTAATCTGGATAAGTTCGCTTTTTTGTCCCATTTTTAATGATGTTATTTAATATTTCCCAAACTCGCTTTACGTTGTATTTATTTTCATTCAGTAGATTGTTGAAGTAGACTTTTTTACTGTAACGTGTTATTTCAGTTAGTTTATTTTTATATGACTTATATCTTTGTTCAGTTTCTCTTGTCCTCTGTTTTAAGAATTTTTTATACAGATTATTTTTGTTTTACAAGCATTTTGTAGACCGGTGGTTAACCAAGGGCATTTGGCATATTTGTTCTTGAATTTATAAATTGGACAGTTCTTATTGTAAAGTGAGCTAAATATTTCTAAAAAACATTTATAAGCGATGTCCACATCTTCCTCTCTGTACACAGAGTATAGTTTTGTCTGGATAAGTCATTGTTCAGAGCATTCATGGTTTTTTCATTTCTTAACCTTTTGTAGACTGGTTCTTTTATCATTTTCTTTGTCTTCACATTGATGTCAAATAGTGCAAAAACTGGTAAATGATCAGTTATGTCACATATCATTAGTCCACTCATATGAGTGTATATTTGTAAAAATATTATCAATCAGAGTAGCACTTTGAGTAGTGATTCTGCTGGGTCTAGTTATGGTTGGATATAAACTCATAGCATACATTCTGCTGATAAAGTCGTTGGTGGCTTTATGTTTTCTGGAGTTTATCAGATCGATATTGAAGTCTCCACAGATGTATAATATTTTGGTATTTAGAGAGGTAAATATCTTTTCCATCCAGTCACTGAACACTTCTAAGCTTGACCCTGGCGACCTATAAACACAGCTTATAATGACATTTTTCCCTGAATTGTTACATATTTCAATTGTAAGACATTCCAGTATTCCATCCACTGCGACAGACAATTTATCAATTACTGTAAACTTTGTATTTTTTTCTACATACATTGCGACTCCTCCACCTTTTTTGTTTACTCTGTTCACAAAGTTAAGTTCATAGTTTTCCAATTCAAAGTCAGCGTCCTGTCGCGGCTGAACCAAGTCTCAGATATGGTTATGATATCAAAAGAATGCCCGATGTTCTGTAAATAGTCTTTGATGTCTTCAAAGTTGGTAAACATGCTTCTGCTGTTAAAGTGAATGATTGACAGTTTTTCTTCTGGGTTAACAGAGTTTTTAAAGTCATCTATGGTGTAGTATTTGCAGTCCATATTAACAGTGGAAAAGAATTGATCAGGGTGGATGTCTTGAAGGTTGTTGTCATTATCACTGAATATTTGAAGGTCGGTTTGCTCACCATTCAGATCTCTCTGAGAGTTGTGGTTGCGGGTGACTGTTGAAGAAAAAGTGTTGTTTTTTTCAGAAGCCATGGATAGTATAATTTGTTTCCTCATTTCGTCAGACCAGCATCTTCACGTCTCTCTTGTTTAGACTGTGGTGCGTAAATATTTTTCCAAATCTTGCAGGCTCCTGACAAGAACAACCTTGGACTGCTCAGGGGAGCCACAGAGTTTGGCATAAATTTTACAGTCTTTCACCCAGGTTCCTTGAATTTTCCCCTGCTTTTTCAAGTAACGTGCTCTTCTGGCGATGTCGGCATTCCTTTTCGTGAGGTTGTCATTCATGAAAACGTTGCAGTCTCCTCCCTGATGGCAGCAAGAGGAAGTGTCTCTGGGATGGGTGGGAGGGGTCCCCTGCAATCCTGATGGCTGTGCGGGTGAGGCGGGGGTGATAAATGTCAGAGAATGTCAGAGAGTGATGGTGCTGGAGGTGTTGTTGCCGACACCAACTGCCTGTGGTCTCCCTGTCAGAAAGTCCAGCAGCCAGTTACACAGGGAGGTGTTGAGTCCTAGCTGGTCTAGCTTGTGGATGAGCTGCTGGGGGATGACTGTGTTGAAGGTGGAGCTGAAGTCAATGAATAGCATTCTGACATGAGAGTCTTTTGTTTCCAGTTGGGTGAGGGCTGAGTGGAGGGCTGTTGAGATGGCATCATTGGTCGAACGGTTAGACCGATATGAAAACTGGTAGGGGTCCAGAGTGGGGGGGAGGGTGGACTTGATGTGCTGCATGACCAGCCGCTCAAAGCACTTCATGAGAATAGGGGTGAGAGCGATCGGGCGGTAGTCATTGTAGCAGGAGGGAGAGGACTTCTTTGGGACCGGGATAATGGTGGTGGCTTTGAAGCATGAGGGGACAACAGCCTGGCTCAGTGAGAGGTTGAAGATTTTGGTGATGACATCTGTCAGTTCATCAGCACAGTTCCTCAGGACACAGCCAGGAATGTTGTCAGGTCCTGGGGCTCTCTGTGGCTTAATCCTTCCCAGTGATACGTCACGTGATAGCATCAGCACCAGGGGCCTCATTTCTAAAACTTTGCGTAGGATTTGCGTCAGAAGTGGCGTACGGATGAAACATAGGACGTGCGTACGCACAGAAATATTTGGATTTATAAAACCGTGTGCACGCACATCCTACGCATCTTTCCCTTAATAAATCACAACCAATTCTAAATGCAGCGCAGCTTTAGCGGCTTCATGACACGCCCATAGTTGACCATAAATAGTCCGTGAAACGCCCACAAATGAATATTCATTGATTGTAAACCATGGCAAACACAGAGAGGAAATCAAAAAAACGTAACTTCACTCAACGTGAAGTAGAAGTTATCGTTGACGAGGTGGAAAAGAGGAGAAAAGTGTTGTGTGGAGGGCACAGTGTGGGCATTACTAATGCCAAAAAGGCACGTGAGCGGCAAACGGTGGCAGACGCCGTAAATGCGACCGTGGCCGGTACGAGGTTGTGAGGCTACAGGGGGGGAGGGGGGGGGGTTACTGGAGCACCAGATGCACCGGGTGACACGCGTGGTTCCTCCTCCGAGTGCTCCTCTGTAACGCTGGGCCCAAAAGCCCGCAGAGGTCCAACAGGACGGCTGGAGGAAGCCTGAACCGCTCATAAGCCACTCGTCCTCGTTTGTCAGGAAGCAAGTCTTCTTGCTGTCTAAAGATGCGTTCACTCCCAATTCTTCCATTTGCCACATCTTCTAAGATCAGCCATTGTGCGTCATTCTGCATTGTGATGGGGCATTTTATTTCCCTCCATTTAATTCCATCTGACAAGCTACAGATGTCGGTAATAATCCACGTGGAAATGGGAAATTGACCAGCAAATGTAATTTCTTGTTGCTTTCTGAATGGTTGAGACATACGCCATACATTGTTTTATCAAAAATAAAACAAACTAAAGGCATATGCATGAATGCCATAATTCCATAGCTTATGAAGAAATGTTTTAATATGAAAACAACTTTCCCCAGTGGACAATTAATACATCTGTCCGTCCGTCTGCACGCCCGCACCTCTATCTGCTTCGCCAGACGGACACACTGAGGAGAATATCAGTTTTGTACATTATTTTGTTCTGTTAACTATATTATTTATGAGGATGAATTGCACAACATGCCAATATTGCTGAACATATTTCACTTTTCTTTTTCCAAATATGTGTTCATTTGAATTTCTGTTGTAATTTTTTCTGTTTGTTTCACTGCTGATCGATCAAACGGTGTTGGTGTAGCTGTTAATTGTCAGACTTGCTTTGTGAAGTCTTCATGTTATTTCTGAGAGGCAGGATTGTCATTTTCACTTTCACGTGTTTCTTCCATCTGCCGACGGTGTCGCCGTTTCTCATTTCACCCGTTTTTGTGCGTACGCCTGGGTCAGAGCGTGACGGACCGCACATTTTCCCGTCAAGTTTGCTTTTTATAAATCTCAACTATTGTGTAGAGAGTGGCGTACGCCTTCTTTTGTGCGTACGCAACCTTTAGAAATGAGGCCCCAGGTCACTGGGAGGGGGAGGAGTCTTCTGTGCCGGGATGCAGTTGTCTGCCTCGAAGCGGGCAAAGAAGGTATTTAGCTGGTCTAGCAGTGGGGTTGAGTTGTCGCAGGCCTGTGGGGCGGGCTTGTAATCCGTGATGGTCTGGATGCCCCGCCACAGGTTCCTGGTGTCACCGCTGTCACTGAAGCGGTCAATGAAATAGGGCTGGACAAAAATGATGGTACCCATAACTTTATATTTTGTTGAACAACTTTTTGAGGCAATCACTGGAATGAAACGGTTTCTGTATTTGTCAATGAGCCCTCTGCACCTGTCCACAGGTATGTTGGCCTGGATGGGAGGATGGGACTGGATGGGAGGGGTATGCTGGCGGGGGCTCACTGGGGATGCCCCTCTCTGGGTTCTCGTCGGCACCCGCCCTCCACCCCGCTTTTTACTTGCTTATTAGACACTCTGATTCATCTAGGGCCTTGTGGAGGGGGTCTGGTGGAGGGGGGCACGGTGAAACATCCGTGCTCACCTTTCTCTGCCCCCCCCACAATTTTAACTTCCTCTTTAGACACACACACTGCATGCTAGCAGCACACACACAGCAAATACACACCACACTCAGAGGGACCCCGGAGTGGGGG
>JAUDJI010000222.1:0-18476 GCA_037389245.1 Oryzias sinensis | reverse complement strand
CTCTCTGTCCTGGATTCTCTGCTGGATTTGTTGCTGACTCTCCTCCAGCTCTCTCTGCTTCTCAGTCCTTTCTGCTGCAGCTGAGACTGTTTGATGTCCCTCATGTTCTTCCTCAGAGCAGAGAGAACAGATGCTCTTCTGATCAGAACATCTTCATCACCTCATCATGACGGAGCAGATGTTCTCCTGCAGGTTCTTGGAGGGTTCCAGTCTGTGTTTCTTCAATGCAGCTGCTTTCAAATGAGGCTGAAGGTCTTCCTCACAGGAAGAGCCCGGACAGATCAAGCAGGACTTGATGGCTTTCAGTTTTCTTCCAGTGCAGACGTCACAGACCACATCTTCAGGTCCAGCAGAGCAGAGACCAGCAGCAGCAGCTTGGAGTCCGCTCTTCTTCAGCTGCTCCACTAAAGCTGCTGACATGACATTTTTCCCCAGAACAGGCCTCGGTGTGAAGGTCTTCCTGCACTGAGGACAGCTGTGGACGTTCTCCTCTGCATCCCACAGTCCTTGAAGACACTTCCTGCAGTAGCTGTGTCCACAGGGAACAGTCAGCGGATCCTTCAGCAGATCCAGACAGATGGAACAGCAGAAGCTCCATTCATCCAGATCCTTCTGCTCATTTGGCTGCAGAGTTCCAGTTGAAGAAGCTGCAGTTCTTTCTGCACTGAAGGTTTCCTCACAGCTTGTTTCCCTTCCAGACTCTGAACTTTCAAAGGTTTTGTCATCAGGAGGATTTCAGAATCAGAGTCCAGGACAGTCTGGGATTTCACTGAAGACTTTACTGCAACTCAGAAACATTTATTGGTTTAGCTGTCAGTCAAAGATCATGAAAGAGACAAAGTCCAAAGTTCTTCATGTTATCAACAAATGGTGTGTTTTAGCAGAAACAGTCAGACGTTATTCCATTAAAGACAGACTCTGGAACTATGAAGAGATATTTCTGCCACTAAGATGAGAAAGAAAGACTGTGCTTCTATAGAGAAATAACTGACTGATCTAGGGTGATGTAGAACCTTTTTTATATAGTTTTTCATAGCAGACCATAATGATATAAATCACTATATGAACCAAATATCTGTGTTTGTCAAATGTGAACGCTCTGGGTCTCATCAGAGAAATGTATTTTCATCAGCAGGTTGTTTAGATTTAAATGATTATTTCCTATCATACTTTAAATATAACAGATGCACTAAAGGACCATAATGCAACAGTTTTTCAGATGATTATTTATTTATCTTCCTCAGTTTGTTCCTTTCGGGATCACAAGGCTGCTGGAGCCTATCCTGGCCACTTATTGGCGAAGGCAGGGGACGCTCTGGACAGGTCGCCAGTCTGTCACAGGGTCACAATCAGACACCCATTCACTCTCACACTCACACCTAGGGACAATTTAGAGTTACCTATTAACCTATGAAGCATGTTTTTGGACGGTGGGAGGAAACCAGAGACCCCAGAGAAAACCCACGCATGCAAGAGGAGAACATGCAAACTCCACACAGAAAGGTCCTCCATTGATGTTCTGCTTAAAGTCCCCCAGTCGGGACTTGAACCAGGGGGATTCTGGCTGTGAAGCGACAACCACTGCACCACCGTGCACCTTTTCAGATGATTTTGAAAAGGCATTTATATTACAAACTAAACTGAAAATTAAAGCAAAATCTCTCAAGTTTCTAAAGAGAACATGAATAATACAGAACACCAAACTGATCAGTTCCATTTAAAAACAAAACGTTAATTCTACAAATAAAGTTTTAGAGAACAAACATCAAATTGACAAGAATGTTGGTCAACATCCTGTGAATAATCTTGGAACTAAAAGCAAGTTGTTGCTGCTGTGCTGGTCTGCCCTTTGTTCATTTGAATGTTTATCAGAAGACGTATTGAGCCGGAAGTCTGAGAGGATCTTTCTAGAAGCTGCAGATGCAACTGTAACTGGTACATACCTTTGGAAGATTCCAATGATGAAATGCTCCACGCAAATGAAATGTGGGTGTGTCTATTAGAATAAATGTCTCATATACCTTTTTGAAGATCAAGATGTAAATAAAATTTCTAAAATGGTGGAAAAATGAAAATGACGGAAGCGAAAGCGCTAACTTTTTCTCCTCGTCTATTCTCATCTATTCTCAGTAGAACAAAAGCTTTCAAATGAAAATCAATGATCCTGATGGTCCATAAGGACCATCCGTTTTCCATCCAAACAAAGACAAACAGATGTTCTGTTTGGCAGAAATGTGTTTCCACCCAGAGGAACCTGCAGCAGCTGCTGATCCATCAGAAGATTCTGGACCTGCAGAGACTTCCCACACAGCTGCCTCTGCCTCCAAAGAAGCTGCTGATCTGCATGGAGAGAGAGCTCCAAGTCTCTGCAACCAAAGCAAAGAAGCAACCAGAGAACAGAAGCACAGAGCTGAAGCAAACATCCCAGAACGTTTGCTTTGGGAGTCCCACCTTCAGTTTGATCCGCTTCAAGACAAAGTCCCACATGAAAGAGATCAAAGTGAGCTAACCAAGCGCTTCATCCAAGAGAAGCAGCTCCAAAGCACAAAGACTCCGTCTGGTTGCAGGAACTCTGGGAAAGAAGGAGCAGGAGGAACTCCTGCAGGAATCTCTGCAGGGAACATCAGCTTGGAAAGAAGAGCTGACTCAGCTGAAACATCAGCTAACATGTCAGCAGTCTGTGGCTGAGACCAAGTCAACTCTCCTGCAGCACTCAGCTCTGCTCCCAATCCAAGAACATGTCCAGAAGGACAAAGACTCCTCCCTCCCTCCCACCTCCTGACTGACTGACACCACAGAGGGAGGCAACAGTCCCATGGAGACCAGCTCTGATGGAGAACCACAAGAACCTGGAAGGAGAACGGCAGCAGTGAACGGCAGCAAGAACAGTCCTCCCTTTTGGGGGAGATCTCCTCACTCACAGAGACCCTCAAGAAGAAGAAGGAGGAGAAAATGATGCTTTCAAAGACCTTGATGGACACATTCAATCAGATCAAAGAGGAGATTGAAAACCTGCAGAAACCAAAACCCAAGAAGAAATCTGGGATGCAGAGATTCCTTCAGTTTTTCCAAAGATCTGAAAGACAGAATTGATCCAAACTGGATTGATTTTTGTTCTTTGAGTTTTTTTACATTTGACAGAAACCAAAGTGGGAGGAGTCATCTTTATGAAGTCCATCAGAATCCTAGAAAGAAGTTCTAGATCATATATATCTATACATCCTTGATTCTGAATGATGGATCTAAAGTTGAAAAGAAGTCAAAGTGCTGACTCAGCACAGATCAAAGGAGACACAGATGATTTCCTGGAATGAAGAAAACATCAAACATCATGATGTGATCTGGAACTGAGCTGTTCTTCAGAAGATCCTCCCAAACATGGAAACTGTTGCTGCAACACGTGAAGGTTTGGTTCTGTTGCTAGTGAGATCTGATGGATCAGAACCAGACTTCTGTCAGCTGGAACTGGGGCTTCTTCCAGACCATGTGACCTCATGGACAAAGTTCCAACATGGTTTCAATGAAATGTGGAGGTTTTCCAGGAAACGTTGCTGCAGTTCCTCCGTCTCATCAAATGAGAGATTTCTCTGCACTACAGAAGAAAATCTTCCAGAACAGCTTCAAGCTGCAGAAAAACTGTTTCCATCATTCTGAGGACATTTCTTTAGGCTTCATGTGAAGAAAACAAACTGATTGAAAAGATGAAAACAGAAACAAAGACGTTTCTAGAAGCTGCAGATGCAGTTACAAAGAACAGCCAGCAGGTGTCTCACTGTGGGAGTCTCTGGAGTTGAAAACTGACTTTTCTTTGGTGAAATTCAGTCATTTGGATGAAAGACAAACAGGAAGACAAATCCTTGTTCTTCTAATATTGGATCCAAATGTTGGTAGAAAGTAAAGCAGCAACAATCAAATGAGCAGCAGGTCTGTTTAGTTCATCTCTCACTAGAATGAGATCCAGACTGAAGCTTTTGGAAACTTAGATCATTCCAGCTGAAACTCACTTGGATCAACTGTGGACATTTCTGGAGATTTCAGGACGTAGATTCAACAAATCCCAGTTAGTTTGCTAAGAAAAAGAAGAAAAACTCATTGACTGAAACTCTGGGATGTTTGAAATCAAGTTTTTAGCTCTGGGAGCTGAAAATGTGTGGAGCTGCTGAGAATCCATCATCCTCTGTGAACGCTGGATCTTCATCCCTGAAAGTCCTTGTGAAGAGAAATGGTTGCTCCTCTTCACACCAGAGACAGGAGCAAGAACAGATTTGACTGCATTTGGACTGAGAAGCTCGTTATTTGTCAAACTTTTCATTGTTAGATAATGTTTACGCCTCCATTTCTCTGGATTTGAGAGCAAAATGATTCTCTGTTGAAGAACTGATGCCAAACTGAGGAATTCTGGGAGTCTACAGATGAGCTGAAGGTCAGACGACGGCCGCTCCTCTTCGGTTTTACTGGCTGCTGGGTCACCTGGTGGGAAATCCTCAATGAAACACAGAAGGGTGAAGGTTCAAAGGAACAAATGACTTGTTTGGAGGCAGTGGTCTTCATGGATCTCAACATGTTTGTCATTTCTGAAGAGTTTCTCCAAACATTTCAGGTTTACAGCATGAACTTCATGGATTCTCTGAAACAGACATTTCATCTGAACTCAACTTCAGATTAACCTCCACTTTTTCCTAAATATCAGTCTTCTACAATCACCCAACTATTATTTCCTGGTGTTTCCCAACTTCCTGTACTGAGAGAAACTCATCATTACTCCAGGGGGGTATTCCAGGAAGCACGTTTAAACTAGCGTGACTTTAACCCTGAACTCTGGCTAAAATCCGCCTGAACTTGCTTACTCTGGGTATGTCGGTTCCAAAAGACCGGATATGAGTTAGCGTAATAACACTGGACTTGGTAACCCTGGGTTAATGCACGTGCACGGCATGAACATAAAGACATTCTCAATAGATCGCCGAGTTCCGGATTCACCATGGAAACGCGTGGAGAGAAAAAAGAGAGTGTTACACTTCAGTGAGACGGAATTGGACATTCTAATGACGGTGAAGGAAAATTATACGTCCATCAAAAAAGTAATATGGCTGCATCATCAAAAGAAAGACTTTCTGCTTGTAGTAGAAGAACAAAGTAAACGCACGAGTTTCTGATTGTATTTTCATTTTTCTTGTGACGCATATATATACTTATCCAACTATGCCAACTTAAATGAATTACTTCTATTGGTAACAAATAATTGAGTTAAATTTATTCAACCTAATTTCTTATGTCTATAATAAAACTCAATAATTGTTTATTCATTTTCTTTACCGTTTTTCCCTTTTGGGGCCACGGGGCTGCTGGAGCCTATCCCGGCCACTTGTGGGCAAAGGCAGGGCACACCCTGGAGCAGGGTAGAATGTCCACAATCACACATCCATTCACTCTCACAGGTCAAGAGTTGCCAATCAAGCATGTTTTTAGATGGTGGGAGGAAGCTGGAGATCCCAGAGAGAACCCACGCATAAACGGGGAGAACATGCAAACTCCACACAGAAAGGTCCCCCATTGATGTAGTTTATCATGTCCCCCAGCCGGGATTTGAACCGGGGGCCTTCTTGCTGTGAGGCAAGAGCGCTAACCACTGCACCACAATTGTTTTTACAACTCAAATGTACATATTTATCCAACTAAATGTCATATTACTCTAATTCAATTAACATTTTTTCCATCTTAATTAATTATAATTATTGAACTCTCAAATCTCTAAGTTTGAGTTGGCAGATATACTCATTTTTATAACAGAAAAAGCAACGAAACAATGTGCACTAGGAAAGTGCATTTATTTAGGATTTTTTCAGTCATTGACATTATAGCATTGAAACTTTTGGGGTGTTAAAGTTTAGGGGTGCTATATAAACTCATCATCCCCTCCTTCACTCTCACTCATGGTGCAGAGACGTAAGCATAGTAAAACAAAATAACTCGGCAAAACACAGTAAAACAGCTAAACAACTATACACATTTGTTCAAAAACCCACACTTAAACCCAAATCCGTCCAGACAGGCAAAGGGAATGGTATCCCAGAATCCCTCGCGGCGGCGATCTAACAGCAGCAAAGTTACACCTACTTAATGGAATTAATTTAAAAGAAAGTAAAATAAATGTCTGATTACTACGTGTTATTTTTAAGCTGACTTAACTAAAAAAAAAAAAAGATTTATCTTAACCGAAACAAATAATTAAGTTAGATCAAAGTAAAAAAGTTTATCTTTCCAACATCCATATGTGGTCTTATCACCTTCTCACGGTGGAAAAAGTATTATCTGAGCTTCTTCATCCACTAAATCATCTTCAAATGGACACGCCATGCTGCTTCACCTCTCTGAAAACAAACTAACCTTCAACTGAACCTGCTCCAGACCAGGGGCCTCATTTATAAACGTTGCGTACGCACAAAAGAAGGCGTACGCCACTCTCTACGCAATAGTTGACATTTATAAAAAGCAAACTTGACGGGAAAATGTGCGGTCCTCCACGCAAGCTCTGATCCAGGCGTACGCACAAAAACGGGTGAAATGAGAAACGGCGACACCATCGGCAAATGGAAGAAACACGTGAAAGTGACAGTGTGTGCCAAATCGTGCTGGGATGTGCTGTGCTACACAATGTGGCACAGCTTAAAAACGTGCCTCTACCCCCTGGCGCCGATTGCTGTGTTGGCCCCGACCCTGAACCCCATCCCCACGCATTTGAGCCAAATGCTGCTGCTGTGCGCCAGCGTTTGGAAGTGATGCGTTGCTTGTAAAGAACAACAAAAGGTGTGGAAAATATTATTTATTTAAGAATTCCCTCATCGTGCAGTTTATTTCAGTCAGTCTTGATTTCGCCCAACTCCTTGGCCACCTCTCTGATTGAACTACTGACTTCCTTCTGCATTTAAGGACTGCATCGGTGAGGACACGCCCACTGCTGGAGGGTAGAGAGCCGCGTGCCGTGGAGACGCTGGGTCCAGACGGCTGCTCAGCTGCAGCATCGGAACCTCTGGCCCCGCTGGAACACCCAGCAACTAAAATAAAATTGTTCTATATTAATAATCTGTAATTGTGTGGCCTGCATACATGTGACTTGACTGCATTCATTTTAATTATTTCTCTTACCTGTGTCACCCTGACCCTGGCGCGTCGGCGTCCTCCTCCGTCTCAGTCAGGTGACTGAGGCGGAGGAGGACGCCGATAAGGGGGACTTAATAGGGATTCCCCAATAATAGCGGCCAGTTTCTCATCAAGAGGGGTCAGCTCCGGTCCCCCCCCCCCCACCCCCCGTGGCGGACACACTGTGCCGATGCAGCGCTAGACGTTTTTTTGCCTCGCCTTTATGTCCGATCATTTCTTTCATTTCTTTTTTATTTCGGCCACGGTCCGAGGTTGTGAGGCTACAGCATTTACGGTGTGGGTACCGGATGTTCTCGGGTTGCCGTATGTTCTCGGGGTCCTTCGGGGTCCTTCGACCAATGATGACGTCACACTATTTGATTGGCTGTAAGTTGCCACGACCAATGAGTTAACGTCGCAAAGTTTTTTTTTAAAACTTTGTTGACAATTGCGGTATCATACATTAACAATGACATTAACGTTAACAACGAACAATAACAACGTAATCAATATTGCCTCGAAGATCAGTCACCATTGCCAAGCATAACATATTAACATAGAAAATAAAGAATAGAGGGGAAAAAAAGAAACAATGAACATAACACACAAATAAATAAAAACATAAGTAAAATAAAATAAAGGAACATAGAAAAAATCTAAATAGTCTAATACTAGTTAAGTTAGGGGTACTCGTGAAGTTTGTATTTCTGAACAAAACTAAGCAATTTCAAGCCATTCTTCTTTTTCATATAATGAAGTGATTGAAAGTAAAAACAGAGCTCTTTATTAAATGTTATAAAAAGTGGTTTGGTCTTCAAAACTTGACCTCACCAAGATGGCGGTGCTCTCCTCGTGATGTCTCCTCTAGTGATATAACTCATTGGAAGGACCCCGAAGGACCCGAGAACATACGGCAACCCGAGAACATCCGGTACCCACAACGGCGTCTGCCACCGTTTCCGTTCACGTGCCTTTTTGGCATTAGTAAATGTCCACACTGTGCCCTCCAAACAACACTTTTCTCCTCTTTTCCACCTCGCCAACGATAACTTCTACTTCACATTGAGTGAAGTTACGTTTTTTTTTATTTCCCCTCTGTGTTTGCCATGATTTAGCAAGCCAAGAATATTAATTTGTGGGCGTTTCACGGACTATTTATGGACAACTATGGGCGTGTCATGTAGCCGCAAAAGCTGCGCTGCATTTAGAATCGGTTGTGATTTATAAAGGGAAAGATGCGTAGGATGTGCGTGCGCACGGTTTTATAAATCCGAATATTTCTGTGCGTACGCACGTCCTATGTTTCATCCGTACGCCACTTCTGACGCAAATCCTACGCAAAGTTTTATAAATGAGGCCCCAGGTTATGTTCAGAGCATGAGTTGCCATGGCAGCTTGACCTACCCTGAGACATACTAGAGGGCTGCATTGGGATCGGGTCCCGCCGGGTCCCGCCGGGTCCCGCGGGACCCAACCCAAATCTCGCGGGATTGGGCGGTTTGGATTGTGCTGCGGGCGGGAGCGGGCGGCAAAAAATAAACCCCGCGGGATCAGTGCTGCCATGTATATCTCATGAATATATATTAGCGGACTACGTTGGGCTGTGCAGCTGTTGGTTTCTTATGTACTGAAGCTCCGTGAAGGCAACAGGTAGAGACGCCCAATGGGCTCTGTCATGTAACCTGATGTTGGGGGTGCGCCCCGCCCCGCCTCTTACTAAGAGCGCGCTTCAGACCGTCTGTCTGCGCGTGCACACACGCACACTTTTAACCGAACAGGATTTGTGAAAATATATTTAATATTTAAGTTGCACATTACACAAGAGGAATGCATCAAAAGATGAGGCTGGAGGAGGTCATGAATCTCTGTAATAATATCAATACATATACGTGTTTTTTTCCTACGGGACAGGGGACGATACAAAATCAATGCATCTCTATTACTGTGCGGGACTAAATTCTCTGAGTTTTGCGGGTGCGGGCGGGAGTGGACATACATATTGCTGGAGCGGGCGGGAGTGTAACGCATACGTTGCGGGAGCGGGCGGGATTGGTCAAAAATTCAGCGGGAGCGCGGGCGGGAGCGGGATGAAGAAAATAGTCCCGCGCAGGGCTCTAAGACATACCTCCATTTCTGGAACCGAAAGCTGAGGTTATCAACTTCCTTAGCCTCAAACTTACCGTGGGAGCTAGCATAACCTGCTTTCTGGAATACCCCCCCTGTTTTATTTTACCTGTTGTGTCTTGTGTGCAGGTTGGCTGTGGGTTCTCCTGGAGGCTCCGCCTCCTCTCCTTTGGCTCTCCATGAGTGGTACTCAGCTGTCTGCACTTTAGGCTATTTGTTTGTACTCTATTTAAGTGTATCTGTTTCTGCTCTCTGTGTCAGAGTGTTTCTAAAGTTTGGTCTGTTATCATGCTGGTTCCAAGTCCTGCAATTTTTGTGGAGTTTAACCACCTAATGTGGTGGGTTTTTTTTATGAAAAATGTTCTGGAGTCTGATCCTGCATTTGGGCCACCCTGATGTACTGTAGCAAAGCCTTTTTTATGTACTGCAGAATTAGCTGATTCAATGGTAATGACGTAATAGCGTATAATTATATAGCGCATTCCTATCTACAAGGACCAAAGTGCTTTACAGTCAGTCCCATTCACTCAGTCACACACACTGGTGGTGCCGAACTCTGGCACCAACCTCCCACCAGAGGCAAGGTGGGGTTCAGTGTCTTACCCAAGGACACGTCGACGCATGGGTGGTAGGTGGGAATCGAACCTGTAATCTTATGATCATGGGTCGACCTCCCTACCGCTGCAACACAGCTGTGGTAGGGAGGTCCTGGTTATTTGACATGATTCAAGGTGATTACGTAATCACGTCCCTACTGTGCAGCGCTGAATCTCAGTGTGAGGCTGCTTTCTCCACATAAGAATCCACTGGGATTGTGTCAACTCTTGAATAGTTACTGGAATAAAAAGAATATAAACACTGGACATAAAGCCATGTGTCAAAGCACATGTGGTTTTTTTTTCAGAACTTATGTCAGTAAGCTTTAGACTTTATTTGGGGGGGGGCTGTTTTTAAATTTTTTATTCTTATATAATTGCTATTCATTATTTTACTTTATTACTTTATTTATTTTATTTCCTAACTAATGACTCATCCGTGATGATCCAGTATAAACCGAGGGAAGTGACTTTAACAAAAAAAGTAACAAACAAAATAGAAAAGAAGTGGTCAGCTCCCGCACGTAACTAGTGAAGTGGACCAGTAGAGCGCGGATTTACAGCTTTGTGTTTGATGAGAAGGGGGGGGGGGGGGTGCTTTGTTACATGAGTGGTATGTGTGGAAGATTTAAGACTGCGATCCGTCCCGCAGCTCTAGGGGTACGAGCTACCGAACTCAGAACCAGGTCTAAACGTGTGTGTCCGAGCACAGCTCGGATCATCAGCACACACACAGCGGTTTGAGCTTCAAAGCAGAAATGTCGCTCAGTCCTTAGAAAACATTCAAACAATCACGTGGATTTGTGTTTCCAGTTGTGTCCCGACTAAATAAAGGCTGATGTTATTCCCACATGTTTACGTGCAGCCAGGATGCAGATTGCAGCACCACCCAAAGCTAATGTTGTTAGCCCATGTTAGCATACTTCTAATCCTGGCTTCTTTCCGGCTTCGTTCAGAAAAAGCACTGACCACACGGATTAAAATTCAGATGATGAGCGAACAGATGTTTCATAATAACCGTAACATTATTAAAAGCACGTTTAGAATATCGTTTCGTATATTACCGAGCTGACATGTCAATGTATATAGCCGATCGGCGCTGTTTAACATTGTTTTGTATTGAAGTGTTACATTCAATAAAGTTTGAAAAAAAAAAAGCCGCTCGGCTGAACTCACATCCTCTTCCGGTTTTTGAAACCCTACTGCGCATGTGCGAATGATTTATTCCGACCGAAAGTGTGACCTTAGTGAACGTTTGTTATATTCTGAAAACATTTTTCTGGGCCCATGTACACAGTTGGATTCGAATCCGACCATTGATCCCATCAAGATATTTGGCACATGTAACCGTGGCTTATGGTGTCTACTCATAGCGTGGCAGGGGAGTGGCATCACGATGGTGTCTCTCCATCGGGATGTCACTCACCCATCATGAATAACGCAATACAATGTGTAAAATGAATAAAAACACAACATTGTGCATTTTTATTTCCACTGTTATTATTTGCAGTGAGGAGCCCATTTGGTATATTTGGTTCTTTACTGCATTGTTTATCTAAGTTGTTACCTTAAAGTGAGTGAAATTATTACTAGTATTTTTTTTAACATTTGATTTCAGTGTTCCAAATATTGCTATATGAATGCATCATGTCTTAAATGATTCTAAAATAAAATGTTTTTATGTACAAAGATTGTTTGTTTTCTCCATCCTTGTTTTTACACAGAAAAGTATCAATTAGAAAAAAGGATTGAAAGCAATATCAATAAGAGAAATACAATATATATAATCTTAACAATACTTATCTCTACTAAATGGTTACTTGCCCTAACAAAGTATATACAGCAGTCACTACTCTGTTTAAATATTTATTAAATGTTTACTGATCACCTTAAAAGTGTTAAAATTAAAGATGTATAAAAAACATTTCAACCGTAATGAAGACATTCAAGATTAAGCTCTAATGACAAAACAATTTATTTCTATTTGCAGGTACATCTAAAACAATTCATTTTGTGAAAAAGTTGTACATATTTTGTCAGCAGTAAAACTCATCATCTAGTATCATTACACAAAAATTGAAACTTATTGATCCATTACTTTTTTTGCTTTTGATGTAGAGAAGATGAAAACCTAATATGTAAACGCAGCTATTGTTTGTCAAGAAAAAGTCTTGAGTTCTCATGTGTGTCTTAAGACTAGATCTGCAACTAAAACTTGAATCAGATTCTTTACAAGAAAAAAGGCTTCTCTCCTGTGTGAGTTCTCATGTGCCTTTTAAGACAATATAAATCACTAAAACTCTTTTTACATTCTTTACACAAAAAAGCCTTTTCTCCTGTGTGAATCCTCATGTGTGTTTTGAGACTAGATATACGTCTAAAACTTTTATCACATTCTTTACAAGAAAAAGGCTTCTCTCCTGTATGAGTTTTCATGTGTCTTTTGAGACTAGATATTTGATTAAAACTTTGTTTACATTCTTTACAAGAAAAAGGCTTTTCTCCTGTGTGAGTTCTCGTGTGTCTTTTGAGATCAGATAGAGTAATAAAACTTCTATCACATTCTTTACAAGAAAAAGGCTTCTCTCCTGTGTGAGTTCTCATGTGTGTTTTGAGATGAGATATTTGACTAAAACCTTTCTCACATTCGTTACAAGAAAATCTCTTATCTTTTACATGGATTCTTGTGTGAATTCTGAACTGAGATTTGTTACAAAAGCTTTTATCACATTCTTTACAGATATAACATCTTTCATCAGACCCAGTTTCCATGTAGTCAGACAGGTTAGTAATTATTCTTGAGTTTTTACCAGATTTGAAAGAAGAAAGCATTTCTTCATTTGGAGATTGTTTGTATTTCTTACCCAAACTTGCCTTCTTTGGATTTTTTCTAACCTCAAATTCACACTGACTTTTTGACATGTGGGAGCAGTTCACACTTTGGACATAACTTCTGTCTCTTCTCTTCTTCTGATCTCTGTTCTGTGGTTCTGTCCCCTCATCTGTAGTTGATGTTGATTCTTCATGTTGGTTTCCTTCTTCATCCTGACTGTCAGTTACATTAAAGCTCTGCTGATTGTTTAGATCTGCTTCACTGTTCTCATCTTCCTCATAAGTAGCAATCTCCATCAAGGTATCAGTCTCCTGCTTCAGATCAAGATGATCTTCATCCTGACTGATGAAGAGGTCATCTGGCTCCTCTTTAATCTGTGATGGTCCTGGTACCCCATGTTCATCTTCAAATTGTGGAGGTTCTTGTTCCTTCAACTCCTCTTTATAATATAGAGGTACTTTTTTTTCATGTTCCTCTTTATAATGTGGAGATTCTGGTTCATCTTGTTCCACTCTGAAGTTGCTTTGCTGGTTGCAGGGATCCTCCTCTTCAGTACTCCAGTGCTGGGGGAGGACTGCAGAAACACAAGAAGTCCCTTTTTATGGTTTGAGAACTTGTGTGTTGTTAAGCTCCAATAAAAATTTGAATAGACTGAGTCAGAACATGGACAATTTACTATTTTATTAAAATAATGTAATTCCTAAGTTTAAACACAAAATCCAATAAACCCTTCTAAAAGATAAACTACCACCTGTGACTGCTTATCTACAACACAACCTCCAAAATGTTTGAGAGGAGCCCCTGAAATACCATTGTAATGCAAACTTAGTGGTAAAATTGTAAATGAAGTGTTTTTTAGAAAGAAATTGCTTATGTTTTCTTTAGCACAGCAGCACAACACTGTGCTGAAAAAGCCCCCCTCTACACCTCCCCACAATGAGGAGAGCTGTGTCAGTCAATAACCTGTATGCTGAACCAGCTGAAGATAATAAAAAATGTTGTCTTAATAACTTATTTAATACTTTCTCAAATAAAATGAAACCGCAGATAAGTAATTCATAAATGGTGCAAACGTGTCTTTAATGTCACCTAACTGTATACCTTTCACGACCATAAGGCGCACTTAAAAGTCTTACATTTTCTCCAAAGTGTAGGGGGCGCCCTGTGAGGTGGTGTGCCTAATGTGTAGTTGTGAGGCGTAGAGGAAGACGGTATGAGAACGGGGAAGGGAAGTATGGGTCAGCTGGGTCACTCTTAACGCGGTAGCAATACCAGAGCTGCTATTCAACAGGCTGCAATGGAAAGCTGTCTGAGCCCCATTTACCTCCCAACCACTACCAGAGTAAGGGAGGGGTAAGCACTTCATTTATTACAGCTTCAACATACTTATAGCTAGAGACATCATCCAAACGTTAAAGGCGTTGGACTACAACATAAGTTTTATTATCATTATGGGATGGCAACATGACCTACGGTTTGGCAGCCATTTTGTACAATAACCTGAGGCGATTTTCATGTTTTCCACATTATTAAATAACTCAACTTTTTTTCCTTGCGATTTCACAAAATATCACACTCATGCCATTACTTTAAGTCTACAACCCTGGAGTTTCATCGACCTTTGATGCCGGTAAGAGGCCGCCATCTTGAATTTTCAAAAAAGATCACCTTGAGGACCAAATGTAAACGAAACCTCTTCCTTGGGATCTTTAATCAATCGTCTTGCAACTTCTCAGGCGTCAATAGCAAGCAACCGTGGAAACAATGTTGCAATTATAAATCGTAGATTTTAACGTCATGAGCTCGCCAAAAGTGGCGTAATAATATGGCGATTCATGGCTGCCATAAAGTGAAAGAACGCAAAATCAACTGAGCAGGTGTATTCCGGAACTGAGTGAGAGAACCTTACAACAGCACGCCTGCAATCCTAACTGAGCGGTGATCCTGCAGCTTTACTTCCCCTTTGCACGCACGCCTGTGTTTGCGCGCCGGGTTAAGGGGACATTTTTGCGATGAAACGCCATATACTCTTATAACTTGCCTGTTTTTCAATGAAATACTGTGAAAATTGAATGCATGCATCCATGGCCGGAACTGAACATAATGAAAAACACTCACTACTGACAAAAGGAATGTGGGCGTAGTTAGCAAACAACCTCTGTTGCTGAGGAGCAACTTAGCAACCAACTCAGTTTTTGGAGTTTTGCTCCCGCTGCCTTTTTAAAACACACACCAGCATATGTTTTCAGGTTAAGAAAAAACACCCATAACTGAAACTGGGCTGTTTAGTCCAGCGCTGCTGCATTGTGAGAGGAATATTTGGTAAATAATATGGCTGCGCGTTAGTGGTGTGGCTCTTTGACTCACAGTTAGAAATTTCGGCTCTTTGTATCAAACTTGTTCGCCACTCCTGTTTGTGTTAGATGCTTTAATAAAAAAAATGGCGGATGTAACGTGGATTAAAACCATAACCAACTACCTAAAACCAAGGTAAGAAAGTGCGGTGGGTTTTTCTGTGCTGTAAGTTTTTTCATGTTAAATCACTGCATCTGTTAACGCAGTGGTTCCCAAACTGGGGGGCGCGGAGGTATTGCAGGGGGGCGCGGTGGAGTTGTTTTTTTTTTTCATACTTTATTGACAAACATCATAATACAATAACAATGTGAATGTCTCAGGGGGAATTGAAATGTGTACATATTGCAGAAAAATATAAGAAATAAAACAAAAAGTATATAAATATATACACATACAAGACAAAAAGAATTATTGCTTCAAAAATCTTTGGGGTTTAAAATTTTTTAAATCTTTCAAAAATTAAATGAGTTGGAATTGCTTTTTGGTTTTGCAGATGTTTGATAATGGTACATTACTGATTGATTTCACTCAAAATCTGCTGGAATTGAGGTTTGGAGTTTGACCATTTGGCTTTACGGATATGGAATTTTGCCAATAATAAAAACAATTATTGTAATGAAGATACAATCTTTGTCTTCTTTGACATTAAGGTAACCCAGAATAATGTCCTTATCTAAAAATGTAACAGTTTGTTTAGTTATATTTCCAATATAGTTTCCCACTTCAATCCAAACCTTATTTGTATGTCTGAAGTCCACAAACAGATGAGAAATAGTTTCCTCCTGAGTTCCACAGAATGAGCAAAACAGGTCCATATCCACAACAAATCTACTCAAAGTTTTTTTGGTAGGATATATACAATGCAATATTTTGAAGGACACCTCTTTTATTTTGTTATTTAGACAGTATTTATTGCTAATAGTCCAAGCATAAGTCCATTTTATGACCACAAATTTGGATTCCCAATAAAACCTCCCAGCAGGTTAGCTTGTGGTATGTAAAAGATTTCTTATTTGTTTATTGGAAACTGAATTAACACAAATGTCCACATTGTCCAAAAGAATTGTCTGGGTTCTTAATTGACTTATGTTATAAATCCCTTTAAACAGTTGAAGTAGACTGGTTGGAACGGCATCTAACACTATTGCATATTCTCTGGGTGGAATAGGAATACCGAATTTTAAAAGAAATTCTTCATACGCCAGAAGATGTCCATGAAAATTGAAAAGTTGTCTGATTAAAACAATATCATTATCATACCATCTAGGAAAATAAGTGATTTATTCTAGTATTGTACATTACTGTTATTCCAAATACAACAAGTCTTTGGAGAAAAATTATGTTTATAAAGGAGTTTCCAGGCCAGCAGGGCTTGTTTGTAAAAGTTTGAAAGTTTTGTGGGTAATTCTTCTGTTTTATAATTACATTTTAGTAAGAATTAAATGCCTCCCATTGTGTCAAATATATATTTGGGAAATGCATTCCAGATATTGTCTTCCCCTTTCAATAAATTACTTAACCACTTTATTTTAAAAGAGTTGTTTAAAGTTTCAAAGGTTAATACATCCATGCCCCCATGTTTTCTAGTGTTACACAAAACAAATTTTGCTTAAGTAAAGACATTTTTTCCTCCAAATAAAATCAAATAATGTTTTGTTTAATAGGTTACAGATGTGTTTTGGCATTTCTAAAGACAGAGACACATATACAGATCTAGAGATTCCTTCAGCTTTAGATAACAGAATTCTACCGTTCAGAGAGATTTCTCATTAACCACATGTTATAAGGCGCAGTGGAGTTTAGAAACAAAGGATTTGTATGTTTGTGTCAGTGTGGAGGGGCTCGAAAATATTCTAATTTTCAGAAAGGGGGGCCCTGCAGAAAAAGTTTGGGAACCACTGTGTTAACGTTTTAATCCACGTTACAGCCACAGTTTCTTTTCTATGAAGCTTCAATAAGAAAGTCCCGCCCGCTGCTTTGCCGGATTTGACCAGCAAATTTCGGCCAATCAGATCAACCAGAAAGGTTACTGCCCCCAAGTGACAAACACACCCCTGAACACCACCCCCCCAAGTGACGAAAGCACCCCTTAACACTGCACGCAAACCCAAGCAAACGTGCAAAGGGGAATTGACCATGTAGGATCACCGCTCAGTTAGGATAGCAGGTAGTTGTAAAATGCGGGATCACTCGGTTAGAATCGCGCCTGTGCAGTTGTAAGGTTCTTCACTCAGTTCCTAAATGCGACAGCTTAGTTGTCTTGATGCTCTCTCTTTCACTTTATGGCTAGAGCTGTGATGGTGTGGGATTTTTGAATCACAGCGCTGATGAACCAGCGGGGGGCGTGGTAGACACATTTGTGTCTTTAAAAAAACAAGAGTAGCAGCTGTTTTTTTTTTTTGTCTTTTTGTTTTTCATTTTGACGTTCACTCAACCAGGAAGTTTATTTTTCTGTCACGCATTTATAAATTTCGGTCTGTTCTCTTTCTGTACTGGAGTGTTTATAGAGCCATGACACCTGCAATCCAGACTAGACAAAACAAAAACACACCATTCTAATGACGTATCTAGTAGGCCTGGCCTCACGCGCGCTTGCGTGGCACGCGCTCAGTCCTCTTAAACACGCAAGCGCCCTGACACACATACTGATTCTACAAAACCTGTATAGTTAGTTATTGGTTAGTTAATTGTTACTGTTATTTGTTAATAAAGAATACTGCGTTGTAATTATTACTTGTACCGGTATATTCATTCGCGACAGAAGACGGGGTTTCTTAGTTTAATTAAAACCTTAGAGCCCAGATGTGAGCTGTATTGTTAATCCTTTAGAAACTGGTGCTACTCTCAAGGTGAATTTTTGTCTCCTTTTAGTCTAGACTACAAAGTGGGTCTTAAAACACAGCTGGGAGTTTAAGTAAGGAAGTAAAGTTTAGAATAACGAAATTAGACAAAAACAAGACAAAGGTTATATAAAACAGGACAAAATTATTTAAACAAAAGTCCAAAAAGGGAGTAAGAAGAAAAATCTTATACCTTACTTGATTCCAAGAGTGTGTTCATTTATTCATTATTCATCCCAGAAATGGGGGTTACATTTGTCTTGGGTTTGATGAAATAAAAGCAACATTTGCTTGAACTAGTCTGCCGTTTGTACTTATTGCTTTCCTTAAGTAGGGGGGGGGGGGGGGGGGGTCGGGAAAGAATCGGAAATCGAATTAAAAAAGAATAGGAGATTTTATTTTTAGGCCATATCGCCCAGCCCTAGTATCTAGTATGTTTAAATCTTCCCTTAGTGAATAATAAAAAAGCCTTTTAGCCTTGAGGACAAAGAGAGAGGACAGCCACAGAGCCATACGTGTTTCTCCAACTCTCCCCTTTTGGAAAACCGCGGTCAAGTGAGCCGACATCTGTGGAAGTGCGGTCTCGCT